>WSXT02025315.1:0-13945 GCA_011762715.2 Neuroterus valhalla | reverse complement strand
CCCGGCTCTGAACCCCCTTTCCCCCCCCGGCCCCCTTCCGGTCTCCCCCCCCCCCCCCCTCCCACTATGTTCTTTCTTGCTTGTTCCCTCTCACACACTTTTTATTTCTCCTGTCATTATTTCCATCTCACCATTTACATATCCTTCTCCCATTTTCACATCTTTCAGCTCCTCTTTTCATTGCTCTTTACCTCCTACTGATCAATCCCCTCTTCCTGTTTTTTTTACCTTTACTTCCATTTTACCCGTATCTTTAGTGCTCTTATCACCCTCTAACATCATAATTATATATTTTCTTTTATGATGAAACATCCCGTTTCCACTAAGCACTTCGAAATTTCTTTTCTCCCCCATCCAGTAGCTTGTGTTTGGATCTTCTCCTTTGCTCTTTCCCCTATACACTTCCTCCTCTGTCTCCTGTTCGTGCATTGAAATCTCTTCCTATTACAAGCCTTATCCCCTCTTCATTTTCTTCCATCTGTTCAATTATATTCTTAGATTTCCCTTACATATCTCCGTTTACATACACTCCCAGTATACTCTATCTCTATCTTCCCAGAATAAGTACTTTAAATTTTGAATAAAAATCAATCTCATTTACCCCAAAGTTTATATATTTCGTAAGGGTATAATCTTCTTTGTTAAAAATAGTGTTTGAGGAATATCAAATACAGTTGTTTTGTTAACAATAATTTTTTTCGGTTATAAATTAAACGTTTGGGTAAAGCACTACTTGCACTACTTTCAGAAGAATTAATTTTGTGATTGTAGATTCATTATTATAGATCCATTTGAGGTTCATTACTTTACCTGGAAATTAATTTTCTTCGTTGAAAATCCATTCAGGTAGATGAAATTTTTTCCTTCCGTCAAACGTTAAATTATAACTGGAAATTCAATGATTTCATTTCTGGTGTGAAATTGACAACTAATATCATTTTCCATGATTATGATCCGACCCCAATCTTCATTATCAACGGGTTCTTTATATTCTCAATCATGTTTCTCTTTGTCAGACCAAAAAAATATATATTCTTTTAATCCCTCAATATGCTCTTGATTGAAGGTTTATCATTTTTGCCTACCGCGAGCTTCACCTCCTCGCTGCCCTGTCGAGCACGTACCTGGAATTCATCAATTTATTTATCAATAGCGTATTGTTCATTGCAACTCGTACTAATTAAAATCGTTTTCTATTGTTTTGCTACTGGGGGAATAAATATCACCTGCATTGTAAACAAGTGTAAAGTGGCTGGACGAGAAAACGTTGTTATAAATATATGAATGTCACGAAAATAGAGCAAAAGTATTCAAAATCAATCAATAATTGATGAATAATAGCATATTTACTACTAACTTCAATTTTTATCTTCAAAAATTGAACAAATTAATTTCAAAATCATTTATTTTTTATTAGAAATTAGTATTTTTTCGTAGAAGGACAATTATCTCCTTTCAGTGTTAGGTTCTCGGAATATTCCTTCTCCACAAATTTATCGATGTGAATGAGTAAAAACGATTTTTCAAAAATTAATAACGCAAATGAAAGTTTTTATAGTTGAGGTAAAAGCGTTTGACCCAAAAAATGTTTGCCTCACCTGAAAAAACGAAAAAGAGGACTGGATCTCTCGCATGGACTTGGTGAGGCTCACATTATAGGACAATCATTTGTGGGGGGGGGGGCGGAGATAAACGTGTGTTTTTCGGCCTTATCTATTACTCCTATTAGTACATCTAAAAAACTTTCATTGCTTATGTTTTGTTCAAATTCGAAGCGAATGAAGTGAGGAATTGATAATCATCATAAAAACCATTTTCGTTTACTAATTGTCGATGTTGTGTGGAGGATCAGAATTGTTTTTATATTTGTAGGCCATATCCATGTCGGTTTTTCTCTTACTTGTTCGTATTGTCTTCCTAGCATTTTCAGCGGTTTTCCCTTCGTAAGCATCATAGTCATTACTAGAAAATTACTAATTAATTACATAATGATGGGAAGTATGATGTTTTTCAATCATAACCGTGAGGGACCAGCGGTTTGAGAGATACCGTTCGACATTGGTGCGTCTCGTGGTTGGAGTGTCGCAGTGCCACCCTGTACCCTCACTCTATTGAAATATCGAGGGCTTCGACAATTTTCATGTCGCTGATCTCTTCTCTCACTTTACCTGTACCCACTTTCTCACTATAATAATAATACAGAACTAATATTTGGAAATAATAAATCTATTTTATGGTGATAAGATGTATGCGGCTTCTCGATAAGAATCGCGAGGGACCAGCGGTTCACGAGATACCGTTTGGGATTAGTGTGTCTCTTGGTAACGGTGTTGCAGTGTCACGCTGTACTCCCATCCTACCAAAATCTCGAAAGCTGCGACAATTCTCATTTCGCTTATCTTTTTTATTACTTTGCCTTACCCCTCTTTTTTACAATAATAATAATAATGGAAAACTAATATTTGCTAATGATAAATCTATTTCCTGGTGATAAAATGAATGATTTTTTTTTCAATAGGGACCGCAATGGACCAACGGCGTGCTTGTTTTCTTCTTTCAAAATTTGAAAAAATGCATTTCTGGATAAATTATGTTTGATGAGAAAATCGATCATTTTTTGTAGAATAAGTTTTCTCAATAAGCATTGGAATCTTTTTTGATCGACTCTTGAAAATTTTTCTTCCGTGAAAAAACTGTTGTAACTTTTAAAGGAATCCCACATTTCACAGCAATTGAAGAAATGAAACTTCTCTTTTCAGGGTTTTTATGCGTTCGGCAGAAACCTTTATTATTCTGGTGAAGTACGTTTACTAGACAATAGGACTAAAGTAAAGAGAAAAGGTTTATATGACGTGAGGGAAATAATATGAAGGGCTAGAATGATGGGAGGAAAGGAGCAGTGGGAAGTTGGAAAAAAAAGATAAATAGGGGGAAATGTAAAGGAGGTACAGAAAGTGAAGAGTTACGGGAAGAAATGGCACAGAGTGAGTGGGAGGACATTGGTCATGATATGGGAAATCACTGGGTAGAAAGAGAAAAATATCAGCAAAGATGGGAGGTAAAAAGGAAGAAATGTCAGGAAACATAAGTGGAGGATCAAAAAGAAGGGTGAGATGGTCGGACGGAGGAGGAAAAGAGTTCGGATAGGAGAGGGTAAATGAGGAGTCATGGAGGATGAACGATGGAGTGTGTAAAAGTGAGCAGGGAGAGTGTAAGTGAGAAAGAGGTAAGGATGTTTCGAGTGTGTAAAATGAGGATGAGTGACAGAAAGGGAAGGAAAGGATGGTAATGCGGGGCATGGCGCTGGTATGGACCTGAGAATTTGGAGGACAATAAGAACTTAAGGGGGTGACAGTGGAGGATAGGATCAGATAAGACCGTTCAGGAAAGAGCATAATTCGATAAACATGATTAGGTACTTGAGTGATGAATTTTATTTGGGATTACTTTCAAAAACACAATAGAAATATCAACACTATTCACGCACAGCATCCTTATTACACTGAGATTCACTCTCGCATCATCACCGACTACGGAGGAGTACGTCACGAAGGTTGCAGCACAATCACAAACAAGCATCTCAACTACACAATTTTCTTTTAACAACAAAATTCCTCTCCGAACGCTTATTTCCCTACCAATCTGTCCCTTCCCACCCTGCAACCCAAACCTATGAACAACTTAAGCACTCACTGCCCACTCAACTACTCACTTTCCGCAAAAAATTTTCTCCCCTTCCTGCCTTCCAACTTCATCACATACAAGCATTTTATGCACCAACTTTCCCCCCCACCATTCTATTTTCAACAAGAAACCTCCCTTCCCCTACCCCCCCCCTTTCTTTTGAACCGCCCCCCCCCCCCCCCCCCCCCTCGGCCTGCCGAAAACGACAACTACTCACAAGCATCTCAAATACACATTTTGCTCCTAACCACTCACATTTGTTATAACCTCCGGTTTCCCTTCTTGCCTCTGAAGCATAACCTTGCATAACCATGCGCTCGCTATTCTACTTCCACACACAATCACTCGAAATCTTTTCAACCACTCAAATTTCACCCATTCAGCACATTCTCAACCAACTACCCACTCCTGAAAACACCTGCTTCTGTTTCTTTCGAACACTTACTTTCCTCCCTGCCTCCCTACCCACTTACCCACAAGTATCCTAACTGAACACTCTTTCCTTAATCACGTTCTTTTCAACCAGCCAGCCGCTTCCAACAAATCACCTCACATCTTCTCAACCATCCACTTTCATCTCTTCTACCTAATTCAGTTAACTAGTAACATCCTTACCACACACTTGCATCTCAACTACCTGTTTCCCCTCAACTACCCGATTTTCCCTCTATCACTTATTTCCTTCCAACCACTCGTTTTCCTTTATGCCTATTATTCCAGTTACCTACAAGAAATTCAACCACCCACTTCCTATCCAAACACCCACTCCTCTCCAAACCACCTACTTCTATTTTCGCTTCTAAATCTTCTAAATCTAACTGTATAAATTGATCTCCATATATGCCACACAAAAATTTTATGTTCTTGTTTCAGAACCCAGCTGAAACCCAAAACAAGGATATAAATTGTTTGTGTGGCATATATAGAGATCAATTTATACAGTTAGATTCAGAGGCGAGTGGAGATGTTACTTCTCTTGCGGATGAGAATAGAATGAGGCAGCAGTGCAGCCTGAAGCGGACAGGCGAGGCTCCAGCGTCCTTCGGGGCCGCTCGGCGTCTTCCGCCAGCCGAGGACCCCTTTCTACATCCCGCACTCACCACATGAACGCATCCGATGAACGAGGCGTGTGTCGAAAAATGTGATGAAAAATGTATCTCTTACTCTCGTGATGGGGTGTCTCGTTTTTCCCAGTTCGGTCGCCTCGCTCAAAGAATATGTTTACCTTCCCAAAAGAAGCAAAGCTTTAAAAAGCACAAAATCTGTGGAATAAAACTAAAGACACCCTTCTTATTAGTGTTTACCCACATAATTCTACTTCCACCGCGATGAGGGAGGAGGAAAAGGTTAGATATTGACGACTGTACCAGGACAATCTCAATAATTGAAAATAATGCAAAGAGATGAGAATTTCAGATTCTGGTCTTGCTGGTGATAAGGTTGAAAGGTATTTAGAATAGTGGGTGGTTGGGATACAAAGGGTAGTTAGGGAGAAATTGGGTGGTTGAGGGGAGAGCGTGGAGTCAAGGCGCTTGTGGATGACGAATTGGAAGGCACTACCGAAAAAAGCTTCGTTGGAAGCAGGTGTTTGCGCGAAAGAAAGCTGCTAGGGTAAAAAGTGGGTGGTGAAGGAGCTTGTGATTGGGTTATAAGACAGGAAGAGATGCAGCTGATTTGGAAGGAAGATAGTTAGTGGTTGAATTGCTGTTAGTTGATCTGGTTAAGAGGCAAGAAAGGAAACGAGTGTTAAAGGAAAAAGCTGGTGGTTCTAAGGAAAGTAGATGTTTGAGA
The DNA here is from genome assembly GCA_011762715.2 of Neuroterus valhalla. Lineage (NCBI taxonomy): Eukaryota > Metazoa > Arthropoda > Insecta > Hymenoptera > Cynipidae > Neuroterus > Neuroterus valhalla. The sequence continues at coordinate 8,470 of WSXT02025315.1, read as the reverse complement.
AAGGAGTGTGTTATTGAGATGCTTGTGTGTGATCTAGTTCAGAATGAGGAAGGAAATAAGTTAGTTGATTTAAAGAAGGTGGTTAAATTAGGAGTAAGTGACTGGTTGAAAAGTGGCTCGTTGAGTGAAAGATGTGTGTCTGAAATGCTTTTATGGTTGCGAGACAAGGAGTAAAGCGGGTGTAATTACTTATGGGTAATTAGTTTGGAGGGAAGGGAGGGAAGTGAACGTCTCAAATAAAAGTGAGTAGTTTTTTGGGAAGTAGGTGGTCGGATGAAATTGAGCTGGTTGGTTAAAATGCGGGTTCTTGAGATCTTGTAAGTGATTATATTGTGAATCAGAGAAGGGAGCACGTAGTTTAAGAAAAAGAAGTTGTTGAGTTGCTGCTCACCGATTTATTTGAGAGGGAAAAAGGAAAGCAAATTTTTTCGAAAAAAGTGTGTTTCTGGGGGGAGTTGAGATAAGAGTGTTTAATTGAGATGCTCATGGGAGACTGCGGTTAGTTGGAGGAAGGGGAGGGAGTAGTGGACATCGATGTGGTTGGTAAGGTGAGAAATAGGTAGTTATTTGAAAAGAGGCTGGTTGAGTGAAAAATGAGTATTCCAGATGCTCGAATGCGATTTGGTGGTTAGAAGGTGGGTGGTGAAGCGGGTGTTTTGAAGGAAAGTGTGTAGTTGAGATGATTCTGAGTGGTTGAGTTGAGTGGCAGAAAGAGGAGTAGGTGGTTTGGAGAGGAGTGGGTGCTTGGATAGGAAGTGGGTGGTTGAATTTCTTGTAAGTCATTGAATTGGTAGGCATAAAGGAAAACGAGTGGTTGGAAGCAAATAAGTGATAGAGGGAAAATCTGGAATTTGAGGGGAAACAGGTAGTTCAGATGCAAGTGTGTTCTAAGGATGTTACTAGTTCACTGAGTTAAGAAGAAGAGATGAAAGTGGATGGTTGAGAAGATATAAGGTGATTGTTTAGAAGTGGCTGACTGGTTGAAAAGAATGTGATTGAGGAAAGAGTGTTCGGTTAGGATGCTTGTCGGTAAGTGGGTAGGGAGGCAGGGAGGAAAGTAAGTGTTCGAAAGAAAAAACAGCAGGTTTTTTCGGGATGGTGTATTTGAGATCCTCGTGAGTGGTTGTGGTTTTCGGGAGGCCGGCGAGAGGAGGGGAGGGGTCGATTTGATAGAAAGTGAGTGGTTAAGTGAATGTAGGTTTCTTGTTGAAAAGAGACTGGTTGGGTGGAAAGTTGGTGCATGAAATGCTTGTATGTGATGGAGTTGGAAGGCAGGAAGGGAAAAAAATTTTTGGCGGAAAGTGAGTAGTTGAGTGGGCAGTGAGTGTTCAAGTTGTTTATAGGTTTGGGTTGCAGGGTGAAAAGGGACAGATTGATAGAGGAATAAGCGTTCGGAGAGGAATTTTGTTGTTGAAAGAAAATTGTGTGGTTGAGATGCTTGTTTGTGATTGTGCTGCAACCTTCGTGACGTACTCCTCCGTAGTCAGTGATGATGCGAGAGTGAATTTCAGTGTAATATGGATACTTTCCGTGGATAGTGTTAATATTTCTATCGTGTTTTTGAAAGTATTAAAAATAAAATTCATCACTCAAGTACCTTATCATTTTTATCGGATAATTCTCTTTCCTGAATGGTCTTATCTGATATTATCCTCCACTGTCACCTCCTCAAGTCCTTATTGTCCTCCAAATTCTCAGTTCTATACCAGCCCTCAAGCCCCACGCCCCGCATTACCTTCCTTTCTTATCCTCTCTGTCACTCATCCTTATTTTACACACTCGAAACATCCTTACCACTTTTTCACTTACACTCTCCCTGCTCACTTTGACACACTCCATCGTTCATCCTCCATGACTCCTCATTTACCTTCTCCTAGCCAAACTCTTTTCCTTCTCCGCCCGATCATCTCACTCTCCTTCTTCTTGATTCTCCACTCATGTTTCCTGACATTTCTTCCTTTTTCAACTCCCTTCTTCGCTGATATTTTTCTCTTTCTACCCAGGGATTTCCCATCTCATAACTAATATCCTTCTACTTACTCTATGCCTTTCTTTTCCGTAACTCTTCACTTTATGTACCTCCTTTACATTCCCCCCTATTCATCTTCTTCTCCCTACTTCCCACTGCTCCTTTGCTCCCATCATTCTAGCCCTTCATATTGTTTACCACACGTCATATAAACCCTTTCCCTCTCTCTTTAATTCAGCTCTATTGTCTAGTAAACCTACTTCACCAGGATAATAAAGGTTTCCGCCGAAAGCAGAAAAACCCTTAAAAGAGAAGTTTCATTTCTTGAATCGCTGTGAAATGTGACATTTCTAGAAAAGTACCAACAGCTTTTTCACGGAAGAAAAATTTTCAACAGTCGATCTAAAAAGATTCCAATGCTTATTGAGAAAACTTATTCTTCACTGTTCTTATTGTCATACTTTATTCGCTTTATTAATAATTATTTTTTTCAGCCATTTGCTATACATCTATATTGATCAATAAGAAAAAAAAGGAACTTTTCTGCTTGGGGGAATCTACACAGAAAATAGATAATTCCTTTTCTACAAGAAATAATCAATTTTCTCATCAAACATAATTTATCCAGAAATGAATTTTTAAAAATTAAAAAAAAAACAAGCACGCCATTGGTCCCTTCCGGTCCTCATTAAAAAAGAGTCATTCATTTTATCACCAGGAAATTGATTTGATATTTCCAAATATTAGTTCTGTATTATTATTATAGTAACCAAGAGGGGATAGGTAAAGTGAGAAAAGAGATCAGCGACATGAAAATTGTCGGAGCCCTTGATATTTTGATAGAGTGGGGGTACAGGGTGGCACAGCGACACTGCAACCGCGAGACGCATCAATGTCGAACGGTATCTCTCAAACCGCTGGTCCCTCGCGGTTATGATTGAAAAACATCATACGTTCCATCATTATGTAATCAATTAGTAATTTTCTAGTAATGACTATGATGCTTACGAAGGAAAAACCGCGGAAAATGCTAAGAAGACAATACGAACAAGTAAGAGGGAGACAGACATGGATCTGGCCTACAAATATGAGAACAATTCTGATTTTCCACACAAAATCGACAATTAGTAAACGAAAATGGTTTGTATGATGATTATTATCCATTGGTCACTTCATTCGCTCCGAATTTGAACAAGACATAAACAATGAAAGTTATTTAGTTGTACTAATGGGAGTAATAGATAAGGCCGTAAAACAAACGTTTATCTCTCCCCCCCCCCCCCCATCACGAATTATTGTCCTAGAAAGTGAGCCTCACCAAGCCCATGCGAGAGATTTGGTTCTTTTTTTCGTTTTTTTAGGTGAGGCAAACATTTTTTGTGTGTGTGTGTTGAACAATCTTTTTTTTAGTGTATTTTTTATATATACCTGCTCCTTCCAGTGATTTCCTACATTTTTTTGAAAAGAATGAATTTATTATGTTAAAAATTAATCTTGACTAGTAAAGCGATTCGTAATCCTAGTTAAAGAATTACCTTTCTCACTTTAAAAAATCTGACTATTTCAGGTTCCGAATAAGAATCTTTTTTGGATGGAATATCAACTATCATATTTTTTTCTAAGATTTCTTTTTCCCCATCTCAAAATTCAATAATCTTTATAATTATTTATAAACTCAACCAAAATTATATCTATTAATAATTGATCCGTATTTTGAAGGAAGCTCCTCAGTGTGTTTCAGAAAAAAAAATTTCAAGTTGAAATTGTTTATTGATCAGAAGTTATTTAGTGTCTTGATTTTTTCTTTCTCGTTAAAAAAAAGGTAAAATTCCTATCCGATCTTAATGAGCAAGGCCTCATCTAATTTTTTGAAGGATTCTCTGGAATTATATTTAAACAACTCTAAATAACTTCTGATGAAAAAAACAATTTCAACCTGAATTTTTGTTTCTGAAGCACACAGTTATAAATAGATATATTTTGGTCAATTTTAGGATTCATTATAAATATCATAGAATTCGGAGATCGACTGTGCGTAGTGTGCATGTTTAATAGGCTCTTTCTTAGATCGGAGACTTAATGTTTATGTTAACATTGAACTTTTCCGTTTGTAGCTGGAAATTCAACTATTTTATAAAATATTCTCTACTCATATATTAGAATCAATTGGAATTCACATATCTTGTAGAGAACCCAGTTAGCACGAAATTTAAAGACATTTCTAGAACGCCCTAAAAACGTTTTTAGGACGTAAAGATTTGATGACGTTCTTAGAATGTCGAAAACAACGTCCTAAGTCATGCAAAAAATCGTCCAAAAACGTTTTGTGTTACGAATACGTCCTCAAAACTTCTTTGGAACATTGTTTGTTTTTAAGACGTTATTTGGCCTAAATAAGAACGTTTTTAGAACGTCCTAAAAACGTATCCGAACATTCGTGCCTGCTGGGGATCTATCTTTTTCTTACGCAATAATAAAGTCTTGATTAAACATCCATGATAACAGGTTGAGGATACAATAAGCATTGTACACGCATTTGTTTTCTTCTTATTGTGAATAATTTATGTAAACTTTTTTCAGAAACTAAGATTTCGTCGTCCTTATCACTATCAGTACGATCTCCAAGTCTTCAGTTTATTTCTGATGTCTCGCTTTTCGTAGATGAAGCTCCAATGGCTCATTTTTGACAGTGAAATTTGACAACTAATGCTAGAATTTCGAAAACATGCACTTCATTCCGTCTACATTTTTTTATTATTCTTAGAATGATTTTTACAGTAAAAAGTTTCCATTAACATATTTCGGAGTAAGTGGAACAATATGAAAGATACATTAGCTTTTGAAGGTTTGATCTATATATAAAAAGAACTCATTTTATGGGTTATTTCAATTTTTCGAAAATCGGTTTTGTGGTGAAACTTTTTCTGCAAACATAATTCAAAATAGATGTGAGAGTGCGGAGGACTCCTGAACTTGAAAAATTTCATCAATCAGTAAATAGGACACACGTGAGGGTTTAAAGCGCTAGCTTCAGTGCATTTATCCTTATGTGCTTTTTTAATCACTGAAATAATTATGAATTTTTGATATTATTGTTGGCTTCGTGATCATTTGCTGTTAGGCGATTTTTGGTTCGAAAACTGTAATTATACTAGATTCGGAATCATTCATAATGAATGAGAATTCTCCCTCTCCAACTTACGTTTTTTCAGACAACTTTGGTAGCAATGAACTTGCCCGAAATCCAGTGTACAAGCAATAATTTGTTCCGAAACATGAATATGATAACATGTCGGAGCTACCAATGGTTTCTGTAGAAGCAAATAATTTTTCAATTGAACATCTTTTCTGTAGGACTCAAGCAGTGTTTGACAGTAACGCGTTACTTGTACGCGTTATCATAAAAAGTTACTTTTATTTAGAAACGGTAACGGTAACGCGTTATTTTTTCAAAAAAATAACGGTAACGGTAACGCGTTATAAATTTTTGGTAACGCTAATGCAAAGTAACGCACGTTACCGATCGTTACTTTGAAAAAACTTTACATGCGTTTAGCATCACATTAATATTTAAATGTCAATAAAACCAATAACGTGAAGTGTTTTCTTACAATGTATGTATTTGAACCTTTCTACTAAGCAGAGTTTTAGCAAAGAATCAAAATTCGGATGTGCTTTACAGGTTCCCTATTGGAGTTTTGTAATTGATGTGTTATAACCAGTTTTTTTCGTACAGTGAATTAAACAAACTTACGATTTCTATATTATCAACGAAGCATCCCAGTAATTTGAAAGAATTGGAAGTTTCAATAGAAACACAGAAACAACTGGAGAAGAAATCATAAATGGTAATTTGATCTCAAATGAGCCCATGGTTGTGCTAAAACCGAAGAAAATGGAAAATGAACCAGTGGTTATATAACGAACCCTGTATTCTTAAATTATTTCACCTAACAGCAAACATAATTTTCAGTTATATGAGGGTTTTCAGTTTTGAATCAAATGTACCAAATTCTAAGTCTTTTGGAACATTAAAATAATGTATCAAAAATTTAATTGAAAGAAGTGACGTCAAAAGGTGACGCGTTACTTTTTTCAGTAACGGTAACGGTAAAGCGTTAGTCTTTTGTTAAAGTAGCGGTAACGGTATCGCGTTTCATATTTTGAGACAGTGACAGTAACGGTAGCGGTAACGCGTTACATTTAGCCAGTAACGTGTCAAACACTGGGCCCAAGTTCTTAATGGAGATAAGGAAGAGGTAAATCGAGTATACTCACTGTAATATATTTATCTATATAAATATTATAGTTATTTAGAGAGAGTAAATACATAGTGAACTATCAGTAGAATGTTACTTTATTATCACACATATACCAATACTATACTCACTTAGCAGGTAACTCCGCACTTTGCCACTCTGTTAGTGTAACTCTTTCTGTTGTGAAAGTTGTCCAAATGTGCAGAAGGATTATTTCAAAAATAAAATTTATGTTTGTACGAATATTGGTAAACAACTCATTATGAAGAGTTCGACTTATTCTACTTCCATGAGCACTTCATGCATGGGACATTCTTTTACAAATGGAACAGAGAATCGACCAACCCATTTTTGATTGAGCTAATACTTTTTTGGCGGGTTCTTTATCGAAAAAAAGAGATATATTTTGAGAATTTTTCTATTTTGCAATTTTTTGAGAAATAGGAAGGGTTGAAAAAATGAGAATGTGAGTGAAGACTATTTTTTTTTAATGCATAACTCCTGTTCTATTTGAGCTAGAGACATTTTTTCAATTTGAAAGGTAAAATAACAAGCTCTAATAAAAAATATCATCAACAAAATTAATTTGTTATAAACAATTAAAATTTCAAAATCGTTGACGCGCATGAATTAAGTTCTTAGTATTTTTATCGTATCCTACGCCAAATTTCCGATCGAAAACGATTTATTTCAGAATGGTAAAATCATTATTACTATCGAAAAAAATATAATGTATCTATAGTGGTGTCGAGGGCGGTACCTCACACCGGCGCGCGTTTCACATTGCACGGATGATTTTCTTCTTTGATATCGTTTTTCTCTTAAATATAAATGATTATTATATATTTTCAAATGAATAATCTTATTTCTTAAACAAGATAAATTTAATGAAAATTCAAGAAATAAATAAATAATAAGGAGGAAAAGAATAACATCAGTATTGAAAATGTAGATTATTTTATAAGGATAATTAGGATTATTATAAAGATTTCCTACACAAGAGAGACGAGTTTGTTAGAATACAGTTGGAATATCAAACTAGAAGTCTATCCATGAAGTTGAATTTATGAAGTGATACATTTTCGGAAGAAAAGATACGAATTTTTTATAGTTAAAGTTTCTAGAAAGTAGTTAAATTCTCAACATAGAAAGGTAAATCCTAAACAAAAAAGTTAATTTTCAATCTTGAAATTCAAATTTCCTACCAGAAAAGATGAGTATTTCCAATCCAGAACGACAAATTACTTCCAAATGGATGAAATATTAACAAAACAGCATTCAATTATTAACAAAAAAAGTTATAATATCGTATCATAGGATACGAATTTTGTAAATAATTAATTGCCTTGAACAAAAAAGATGAATTTTCTAGAAGGTACTCAAACCTTCTAGAGAGTGGTTGCATTTTCAACCTGAAAAGTTAAACGCTCAACAAAAAAGTTAATTTTTAAAGTTAAAATATAAATTTCCTACCAGAAAAGATGAACATTTCCAATACATAAGAACAAATTACATCCAAAAGGATGAAATATTAACAAAACAGCATTGAATTATTAACAAAAAGAGTTATGATAAAAAAACATCCAATCCAAATGGACAAATCGTCTATCCAAGAAGACAGACTTCGAAAATAATAAATTTTTTTTGAACAAAAAAGATGAATTTTCTAGAAGGTATCTTCAAGAAGGTCTTTTCTGTTGGAAAAAAATTATTATTTTCAAAATTCGTCTTTTTTATATAGACGATTTGTCCATTTAAATTGGATCGGTTTTTCTATAATTGCCTCTTTCGGTAATCGTTTAATACTGTTCTGTAAATAACTCATGATTTTGGATTTAAGTTGCCCTTCTGGATTGGAAATATTCATCTCTTCTGGTAAAAAATTTCAACTTCAAGATTGAAAATTAACTTTTTTGTTTAGGATTTACCTCTCTATGTTGAGAATCCAACTACCTTCCCGAAACTTAAACTACATTCTAGAAAATTCGTCTCTTTTCTTCCGAAAATGTATCATTTTATCAATTCGTCTTCATGGATAGACTTTCAGTTTGATATTCCAACTGCATTCAGAAAAAATCTTCTCTATTGATTAAGAAATCTATTTAATTATCCTAATAATCCTAATAAAGTAATCTACATTTTCAATACTGATGTTTTTCTCTCCCTTCTTATCATTAATTTTTTTCTTGAATTTTTAATAAAATTATCTTGTCTAAGGAATAAGATTATTTAATGGAAAATA
>WSXT02025304.1:0-13945 GCA_011762715.2 Neuroterus valhalla | reverse complement strand
CTGAAAATTTTTGATTTATTTATGAATATAAATCATAGATAATAATTATACAAATATTGATCCATCCATACGTGTTTACTTTATTGGCCGATAGTATTTTATTTTTCAAATTATTCATGAATGATTTTGATTTTTAATATCATTTATATTTTTTTCCATTGAATTTTTCAAAAACTTCATATTTATTGTACATATTGTGATAAATATTAATTTTACTATTTCATGAATTCATTTTCATCATTTGTTATTATCGTGTAACGATTTCTTCATCACTTAATTAATTGTTAAAAGTTCAGTAAACTGACAAATAAGCAAATAAATATATATAATTGACAAATTTCATAATTTGATAATGTAAATTATTATCATGTTAATTTTGTAATCGCGCAATGTGAATGAACAAATTGTGTTGGAAATCTAGAAAACGCCGAATAAAAATTTTCAGAATACTATCTCATCACATCGTAATCAAACGCTGCACGAAAAAATTGCATAGACAACAACCTTCCCGACTTTCTCAATCATGGTACCCAATTTATGCTATCAGTAGTGAGAATATTCATATCGATACTATAAAGCAAAATTAACAAAGAATTTGAAAATTTCCCGCTCGACTGACGCCACCTCTAGGATCAAAACATAGACGTAAAAAATGTCGGATTTAAAGGGCCGAAGCTGTCAATCATAAAAAACTGCACATTTTGGGAGAAGCGAGAATCGATAAACCTTTTTATACGCAACGAAAGCGTAAAATTAATAGGTTTTTAGCGCATTGTGTTAGAAAAAAATAAAATAAAGATTCGTGGTAAGTTGCTAGTGTGGTGTTAAAATGTTTCATGTGATGAAACATGATTTGAAGGATTTTAAGGCTGATTTTTGGAGAATAGATACACGGCCGGGAATCTTTGAATTATCTCTCATAACCCGGCCGGGTTATTTGATTAAACAATGTTATAGACTATTATCCGCTCTAAATTTGCTTTCACTTGAGAAATAAAATTTCCGTTTCACACTGAGAATGTCATCAGGATATGAATTTATTCTGAAGAGAAAAATATCTAAGAAGAGTGTGCATTATCCTTTAACGAATATAGGAAACACTCTAAGAGAATGTCCATACAGTCCTGTTCATATCTATTCTGTAAACGTGTAAGGGGATCTGGTATCCGAGGCTGATCTGATCGAGGGTATTGCGTATCCCGATTCACGTGTCCCTGCGATGTGTATCTGGCTATGGGAAGGATGCAAGGGGTGAAAGAGAAGAAAGAAGTTACATCAGAAATTCAGTCATGTCTAGTTCTATTGGCCCGCTTACACCAAATTGTTATGTCTCCAAACTTTCTAGACTCGAAGGAAACTTTTGCCTAATCGAATTTTCCCAAAAGTGATTTTTGAAATCTTTGAGAAATTCTATACCTGATTCCACGATTTTATTAAAGTCTTTAAAAGTGATTATTGAAATATTTTATGCTCACAATAAAAAAAATAATAAGTCCAAGTCCTATTTAGATGTTTTGGTTGTGTTAGCCTTCTTCAATCTGTTATTTACAACCGAATCAAATGTGTCAGAAACAACCCCTTGCCTCCATTATTGTATCTCATATGCGCAATTTCCGTTCCTTTCCCAATAAATACCTCCTCTTTCCTCTACTGTATACAGCCTATTTCTCTTCTCGCCTTAACTATACCGTATTCCCTCCACCCTTTTGAACATCCCATTTTCCTTACTCCTTATTTTTTCCCTTCCCCTCCTAGTTTCTATAACCTCCCTCAATCCCAATTCTCAACCCGTCCTCTCACTCAAGTCCACTCACTCATTCAGAGAAATTTTCTCATTTCATAAATTTAAACGTCCCCACTACCAAACCAACATCTGTGAAATGAGAAAATTTCCCCGAACCTACTCAGGCCTATTCGGAATATATCATATTCTATCCATCTCAGTCCACTTCGTCTTTGAATCATAAATTCTTTCTCTGTTTTTTACTTGTCACACAAACTAGAAATTTAAATTGGAGAATGACGACATAATATGCAACACATTTTTTAAATACTTGGGATTTCCCAATATAATTTATTTCGGGTTAAGAATTAAAAAACAGGAGCAGAGTCTGTCCCACGTGTTTTCTGCCCCGTCACGTTGCATTGCTATTTCGGGTTCAAATTCTAAAATAATTGTTGAAACTGTCCATAATACGGACTAAAAATGTTCATTTTATACTTTCGGAAGATTTAGGCATATTGATTTTGAATCGATCTACCAATAATAATTCAACTAATAATTAATAATAATTAATTATTAATTAATAATAATTAATAATAATTAATAATGATTCTGGCGTTATATTTTCTAAGAAATACTCGATCACGCTCCGTATTAATGTAAAATACTCCGAAATGAAAATATATACCAAAACGATGAGATTACAATATGAATGATCGCAAAAATTGTAATTCCTTCTATGTTGTCACATATTTTCATCCGTTCTGCATATATTTTGAGAAGGTTTCTTACATTCTTTTATTATATCGTAGGTGCTTGTTCAGTCGTGCGACATTTAACAACTTGCGCAATAAATATCCTTGAGAAATACATTCCTTGATTCCTTAGTATTATATTACATACTCTCTCAGGTCACCTTGGTTCAAAAAATAGATTCAAGGTGGTTTTGATTTTTTTTTTTTTTGCAAAATCTCATTGTCTCAAATGATTAACTTTTTGGCAAATACCTCATATTACCAGAAGATTTGAAATATAACATATTATATCTACTTCAATCATATGATAAGAATCCAACCCATTCTGTCTTTAACAATGAATGAATTGTATTAAATTAATTTCGGGCTATTCGAAAATTACAAGACTTCTACAAAAAATGTACCCTTCATTCCCTAGGCAGTATAGAAGATCCCAAAATTTTGTGAAAAAGGCCCGAATACGGCAAACTGACGGACATCCGACCTTCAGTATGAGTGTTGTAGCTCAAGACTACTAAACCCTCTAAAAAAATCTGCTAGCTTCGCGGGTATATTCTCATGGCGCGCTAGCGCGTGGCTCGATTTGCTTTGCTCGAAAGTTTAAGCGCGGCCGGGGCCGCGCGTCATTCAGATCTCGCGCTTCGAACTCGATAATGTATTTACCTCGCGGTACGCGCTCCGATTCATACATGCTTGATTCAGTTTACCTCTACTTCTATGAAGATAAACGAATTTTTTTAATTTCTGAGGAAAATTTTTTCTCTGAATAATTTGACCTAAGGTTGTACTGGCCTCCAAGAACGCAGTCTAATTAAAATACTCGCCACCGATTTTTACACCTCGCACACTCTAAATCTCTTGGACCGAAAGCCTTGTCTAAGCAATGACCAAACTTGCGGTTCTGGTCCAATGGACTGACTTTCCGGTACAATGGACGACTTCCTGGTTCAATAGACCAGAAAGTGGTTCAAGTTTGAACGAGGAAGAGTACAAAGATTCCGGTCCGATTGGACCAGATTTTTTTTACCGATGCTTGGGCTGGGGTTCTGGTCTAATGGACCGGAAGATCGGTCCAAGGGATTTAGAGTACATGGATTGGCTAGCAAATGGAGTTCTTAATTGTTAAAAACGCGTTGTCACGATCAAAACAGAAAATATACGTCTCATTAAAAAATAGTTCATATAAAACTTGAAGATCTTCTTAAGATGATCAATTTTTCATTCAATATTCTCTACCGTTTCGGACAAATCTTGATTGAGTGCGCAGCACGAGACACGCGATGAGGATGTATTCGTTAAAGCCGGAGAAGCTTCTACAAAAGAGAATTCACAATCATAAAATTCAAGTAGTCGTCTTTTTGCTTTTGAGTTCCATAAGCTCTATACACAAATGTCGGGAAGTACAAAGACCGAGCGCGAAACGCGAGATCAAACACATGCGCGCCCTAAGTGTGCTCAAACTTTCGAGCGAAGCAAACCGCCGATAAGAATGTGCCCACCCAGCAGGCAGATTTTTTTTCTTTGTTTGCAAAGATTACCTCAGGATTTTTAGAGTAAAATAAATTTATATGGAGGATGATTCAACCTTTCATGAAAAATATTACACAAAGATAGTGATCTCTAGTTAATAATATTCCGAATCAAATCTGATACATTAAATTATAAGTTCGAAGTATAAAAAAAATCTGCACAAGAATGAAACCATGAATTTTATACTTCATTTAAATTGGTTGATTGATAATTTTCGTGTTACTACAAAAGATAGAAACAATCTGATTTTTCAGATACGTGGAGGACACGATATTCTGCCTATTCCCATTTATTAGGTCTTAACGATTTCTGCTGCAGCTTCAAAACTTTAATCAGTTGTGCTTCAATATATTCAAGTATTTAACTGAAACCTTTATAGAAAAAATTTATGAATCGAAGAAAATGTAATTGAGATTATGAATTACGGTATGTGCTCTACATAATTTTTTTGATCAGTCACAGCGGTGACTTTCCGCCCTCACAAGACTTGGTAAAGGGGAAAGTATGTAACCTACAATATTTCTATGACCCTATTTCATAGGGCTGCCCTCCTGCCCCCACGAGACTCGGGAAATAGGAAGGCATGTGACCCATATTGCATATAAACATTATTGTATCGATTCTCTGGATAATTATACTTTAAAAAATTAAAGTTATTATTTTAAAAGCAGAATTAAACAACTTTCGGGAAAATCAAGAATGTCAGTATTCAATGTCAGTATTCTAGACAAAATTTCTGTCACATTCATCTTTTTGTACTTCTTCTCTCATCATCATTATTCATCTAACGCACGACGAACTGTTTTCGAAACTAAACGAAGCAGACCGTCTGTAGTTCAACAGCATAGTTGGAAAATCATGCGCGGAAAATTCGTATCTTCACTCCATACATGAATTCGCGATCCTGATTTCTATTTTTCTGATGTAAAATAGTAAGCTCAATTAGAGAATCTTTAATCTGTTTATGAATTTTTTTCCTAATAAGTTTCAATTGTATCAATTATTTTGTGATAGTAGATGTATTGTGAAGTGAAAATGCAAAAAAGGTTCAGTAAAAAGATCAGTATCTCGCTCAATCCTCTCTCGATCTCGTGATCGAGATTCTCGCCTTGATATCAACTAAACTCTCGGCTTCGAGACGATTTTGAGAGTTCTCTGTAAAGCTATGCATGATCTTCTCCCCGCATGCTCATTCATAAATTTTATCTATTTGGTCTTCCCGTAAAAAGTTTAAAGTAATAGAAAACAAAATACATGAAAAAAAACGGTGTGGGCAATTTTTGTTAATCTCACTACGAAGATGGATTCCGTAGTCTCTAGCTAAAATAAAGTAAAAATACTTAGTATTCTTAAACATGCATCATAATTATCTTAGTATTATTCTACCTTGAGTCAGCTTTTATTCGTATGAGTACGCAAGCGTTGCGTAATTCTTCTCTTCAGTTTTGAAAAATGCCTTTGCAACAGAAATGAGTTTATTTCGAAGTCAAAAACATAATTCATCTTTATTTAGAAGAATATTTTCAAAGCTTCCCTGGAGTATACAATTTTACCTGCATTACTGATTTACTAAATTCTAAAAATCAAATTAAATGCGTTCGAATGATTTTTGTAAAGGATTATCAAAAAAGTTAAAAGAATGTCTCCAGAGGATGCAGCTATCGGGGAAAATGTACTGAATTATACTTTCAGAAATTGCAATATTATTAGATTTTTTTCATAGTGTGAAGCGTACACAGAGTTGCAAATATTTCAAAACTGTTAGAAACCTCTACTCTTCAGAATAATAATAATTTTTTAACATTCTCATTAATGAGAAGTTATTGGTTTTATGTGAAAATCAACTTTCGCGGATTTAATGAAATCTCCACGTTTTCAGCCCCCTGAGTCAGAAAAAAACGATTTTTACGAAGAGGACTGTCTGTATGTCTGCAGTTTGTAGTCAATTTGCTAGCCAAACTATCCGGGATGTGAATATCGGTGGCGTGAATTGTAATGAGGTGTTCCTTTAGGCTTGTAGAGCCTTAGGTGAAATTAATTTTTTTCAAATTTTCATAATAAATCAAAAAAATAAAATAAAAAATCTCCATGAAAATAGAGGTTTTAAGGAGTTCTGATTTGCAAATCTATGTATGCATTACACTGCAAACTGAATCAAGCACGGAAAAAGCCGAGCGCGAAGCAAGCCATCCGAATGACGGGGCGCGTTTGGTGCGCTCCAACTTACGAGGGAAGCTCTGCCGGCCTTAAGAAACACATTCTCGTTGCAAAACTCACCCTTATTGGAAAATAATTCAAACAAAATTTGTAGAACTTTTTGTAGTAAAAAATTTTCTCGGTTTTATTCCTCTTTATCTTTCATAGTTTGGCTGGAAAATGGCAATTTTTCATTCTGTCAAGTTCATTATCACGATTAAAACAAAAACAATACATCTAGTGAAAAGAATGGTCATGAGAAATTTGTAGATCTTTTTCAAATGAATATTTTTGCTCCCCAACATTTCTTTGCACCTTGCATAGTTCGAGCGGAAATGGGCATTTTTAATTTCGAAAGTTATAGTCTACAAATAACACACTACAGATAGCCGGACGGACAGACAGACAGACAGAAAACTTCGTAAAAATCGTTTTTTCTGACTCAGGAAGTCTAAAAACGTGGAGATTTCATTAAATCCGCGAAAGACGATTTGTACATAAAAGCAATACCTTCTCATTAATGAGAATGTAAAGAGAGAGGTCAAGATCGTTAACCAGCCTTTTTTGACCGAAGGTTATGGTTTTAACCCTGGAAAAGGATACTCAAAAATCAGAAATTTCATTTCGCGTCCAAACCATGTGGAATACAAAGAAAAGTTATTCAACAAAAAATTATTTACTTTGGAAAGATATACTACTTTGTTATCCACCATTTTTTGATAGGATGCGTAGTTTTTGTTTTTTCCTAACTTAAATTATATTACAAGTTTTTCGCTTGTTTTTCTGACTAAACCATTTGAGAAAAGAACAAAACGTTGAGTATAAAAATTATTTATCTCAAAAAGATCTACGAATTTCTTATTAATAATTTTGTTTGTGGGTGAAAAGATCTACCATTTTTTTGGAACTGCTTTTTCATGAGACGCATAGTTTTTGTTTTATTCGTTAAAAACAGCATTTAAAAATTCCATCTGAAAACAGAATTATAAGAGGTACGCGAAATATGTTAGAAAGAACAATTGTTTATTTCGAAAAGATATGAAAATTTGTCTGATTATAGAAGAAACAATGCAAATATATTATTTTGCCCTAATTTCAATTCTCATTGTGAATGGTAATATTATAACGAATATTGGAATATTTGTTTTTACTCTCTCCCTGTTACGGGTTTAAGGGTCTCGGCACAACCTTCTCTCTATTCCTTTGCACCCCTCACCACTAACTCAGGGGTGAGGGGGACCTACAGTTTAAGGTGGGTTCCGAACCAACAAGAGCAACAGCTACTTTATACTTATAGAACTTTAAGAACTCTAAAGGTACCGGGCTCACGACTCTTCGAGGCCCGCCGAAGCTCTCCCAGAGTGCGAGCCGGGAATCGAACCCATAATCAGACAAGGTGGGTCCAAAGCTCACGCCATAGCCCCCATGACCAACTGGCCACTCTATTATAACGAATATTGAAGTACTCATAAAAGAAGAAATTTATACGAAGAAAAAATTGGCGTGTTGAAAAAATTCCAATCAAGTGCACAGCACGAGACACGCGATGAGAATTTCTTCGTTAAAGCCAAAAGGCTTCAACAAAAGAGTATTTAATCATCGAATTGCAGTAGTTAACATTTTGTTTTTCAATTTCGAAATATCTTTGGACAAATGAAGGAGAGTACAAAGTCGAAGCGCCTGGCGTGAGGTAAACACATTAACGAGTGCGAAGCGCGAGAAATGAGAATCAACTGACACGCGCCCCTAGGCACGCTAAACTCGCGAGAAAATTCGGGAATATTTTGAATATACAAAATTTATTGAATTTTTAACTTTAGTTCTTAACTGAACTCTCCTCCTTTATCGATCTCGAATTCATTTTGAAGAATGATGGAATTCGATGGGATAAGAGGTTCAATTCTCAAAAAAAAATCTCCACATATTCGCTGCATAAAATTAAAAAAAATCAATTACGTCAAACATCACTGCTATTCCAATTTTTGGTCAATTTTTTATATTTTAAATTAATATTTGATGAACTTTTAGATAAAAATATCTCACAAGGACAATCCAGAAGCTTGGATAATCCTTGAGATAACGATGATACTGCTCATAATTAAGACATATAATAAGTCTACGGAATAATCATATTGTTAACTAAATTCATCAGTGATACATTCATCAGTATTTTCTCTTCTTAGGAAAAATGAGAAACGTTTATAGTCTGGTCTTCACCGTTTTATTACTCCTCCTTTCTATTGGTAAATACAATAATATAACAATATAGAAATATAATGATGAATCTTTATCAGACGGTACATTTTCCAGATTCTTGCAAAAAATTCTTTTCTGTAGTACGCAAACATATAATTTCTGTATTTTTCTTCTCTGAAATTTAAAAAAATCTGCCCGCTGCGCGGGCACATTCTCATGGCGCGCTTCGCTCGTAAGTTTGAGCGCGCCTAGGGCGTGCGTCATTCGCATCTCGTGCTTCGCGCTCGATGATGATTTACCTTGCGCTACACGTTTGGTAAATTTTTTCCCTTACGCTTTGCGCTCGGCCACTTTCGCGCTTGATTCAGTTTGCAGTGTAATACATACACAGAGTTGCAAATATTGCAAAACTGATGAAAACCTCTTCTTCTGTGAAAATTATTGATTTTCCTTAGATTTTCGATGAGAATTAGGAAAAAAAATTAATTTTAGTTAAGGCTCTACTGGCCTTAAGGAAAACATAGTCCTGGCGCTGGAGAGGGTTCGCCGTATGGGCTTCTATTTCCAGTCGGAGACTTTGTTTATTTTTATGTTTTTTGGTGCGGAAAATCGATTTTTTTGCGGTCTCCGGGTCCAAAACCCGTCAGTTTTTTTGTTATTAACAATTTCATTGTTTATATCAATATATCTTGCCGTCTACAACATTTACGGAATTTTCGATCAATATGATTGATTGTAAATTTCATAACGAACATTTTTCACTTTTGTCTTTGAAAAAATCTTGATTGGAACAAAAGTTACAGGCAAATAAGTGCAAAAATATTGTGAATACGCGCTCTTTTCGCAATCATTCGATCATAATTCGGCTTGTGCGATTGCTATTGAGTTTTATGATAGCTCATTTTAAAGAATATATCCGCAGCTTGAATTTGAGCCCTTGCTCACCTATTTTAGAGCCCTAGGAACAATTTTACAGCCCTCCAAATGTGATATTTTTACTAATAAATGACAGTTTCAATTGTTTATGACCCTCTCGTTCAATGAATTATATGTAATATCGGGAAAATAGTCATCCCATATTGTTCCTCAACAAAAAACGAATCCAGTAGCGCCCATTCGATTGAGGCTCCGATTTCAGAGTCACGCATGGCGCGGGTGCGCCGTGTAAGTGCTACAAAAACGGCGATTTTTCAGCAACTACTCACCTTGGAAATCTCTACTTGGGCTTGAAAGTTTTGTTTTTTGTTGAGGAACAATATGAAATGACTTTTTCCCGATATAACTTAGAATTCATTGAACAAGAGGATCATAAACAATTGACACTGTCATTTTTTGGTAAAAATATCACATTTGGAGGTCTGTAAAATTGTTTCTAGAGCTCGAAAATAGGTGGCTAATGGCTCAAATTGAAGCTACGGATATATTCTTCAAAAAGAGCTATCACGAATCTCAATAGCAATCGCACAAGCCGAATTATGATCAAATGATTGCGAAAAGAGCGCGTATTTACAATATTTTTGCACTTATTTGCCCGTAACTTTTGTTCCAATTAAGATTTTTTCAAAGATAAAAGTGAAAAATGTTCGTAATGAAATTTACAATCAATCCCATTGATTAGAATATGTGTGAATGTTGCAGACGACAAGATATATCGATTTAAACAATTAAATTGTTAATGACAAAAAACTTACGGGTTTCGGACCCGGAGACCTCAAAAATCGATATTCCTCACCAAAAAACATAAAAAAAAACAAAGTCTCCGAATGGACATAGAAGTGCATACGGCGACCCCTCTTTAGCGCCCGGACTAACATTCTCATTACAATACACGCCACCGATATTTACATCTCGCATAGTTTGGCTAGCAATTTGAATTTTTCATTGTTTAAAAAGCAATGTCACGATTAAAACAAAAAATATATGTCTGTTCGAAAAATAGTTCAAATAAAGCTTAAAGGCATATTTAAGATGAAAAATTTTACCATTCGATGTTCCTTCTTGTCTCTTGATATTTAGCTGAAAAATTGTATTTTTTTATTTTTGTAAGTGCGTTATCTTGATTAAGGGGGTCGTCTACCTTCGCCCCCAAATTACGAGCCTATTTTTGACGATGGATTGCGGACAAAGTACATGAGATATTGACATGAGTTTATTTTTTATTTTGTTGATACATTATTGAACATTGAGAAAAAAAATTGAAATCCATTTTGTAATCGTTGCCTTGGCCTCTAAGCGTCCTTCAAGTTTCCTCTGCCGGAGCGTCATGGTGAAATTTGTGGCAAGAGTTCTCAGCCCCAAAACCTTGAAACAGCATAACAATTATATGTACTTGATTGTTATTACGACGACCACAAGTAGACACAAGCTTCTTGAAATAATTTAAAATTTGACAAAATGGCAGCGATTTTAACAAAAAGTGCGTTTTCGACCAGTTTTTCAAGCGAAAAAGTGCTCTAAAAGTTGAAAAAAAATTTTTTTCTTCAAAAAAGCTCGTGTCTACTTGTGGCGAGATGTTTCCTGAACAAGTAGCATTTTACAGATTCCTAATATCCTCGATAGTTTCTCCAAACTCTTGTCACAAGTTTTAGTAAATACTACTTTCGGGAAAACGCGTGTAAAGATAAATAATTGTACATGAGGAATAACAGGCGTTTGGGTTTTGGGGCTCCATAACTTATAAACCAGCATGTTTCTCATCTAATCCTTCACAGGGCTTGTTCCTAGTAATGTTTGGATTCGGAATAAGCAAAAAAAAAATTTCGACTTTTCAAAAGCGCGAAGGTAGACGACCCCCTTAAAAGGGAAACTATTCGTCTTATCGAAAAAAGTCAACAGTAAATTTGTAGATTTTTTTGGACATTGTCGGTACTGTTAATTTTGGCCTTAAAATTTTGTTGCACCTTGCATTTTCAGCGGAAATGTGCATTTTTGATTTTTCAAAAAGGTATTTCGATGTAAAAAACAAGAACCATTGGTCAAAAATGGATGATTAACGAACTCCTCCCATCTTTTCCGGCCTTGAAAAATTGTACTAAAGCACAATCCAATATGATCGTTATATCGAAAGTTATCGAGTCTACATATTACAGACAACAGTCCATTTTTGCATAAAACCAATACCTTTTCAATCAGAAAGAGAATGTAAAAATAGAAACAAAGAAAAATGAAACACGCGGACAGAATCACCTCTCACATTGCCCCACGATCCTTTGCAATCTCAGTCCAATTCATGCTGGAGACTTATTTTCTATCTATCGGCAAAGAAAACATCAACCGTGGGCAAAGAGACGCTGCTATATCAGAACAAACATGGCTGCCTTTAGGATTCGGCATGTATGTGATAAGTGTTAGCCTTAACACGTTTGTTCAAATAAAGTATTTAAATGTGATAAAAATGTTGCTACTCTGTCTAGACACATTTTGTGAGTAGGCTGTTGCAACGCCGTCTTCCAGAAACCTGATCGAAGGCGAAAGAGCATTATCATGATAATAATAACAACAGTGAGATCAATAAACAAGTGTCTGTCACTGTCATGGACTGCACTTGCAAAGCTGGCACGAGCCAAAGATTTTATTCAATGATCATGATAATTATTCTATCTAATAATCACGTTATGACTTTATAAAAAACAAATCAGGAAATACATAATCATCAATGTTGAAATGCAGAGAGCAAACTAGTGTTTGTTGATCATTATCTTGAATTTTGAGTCATCTTAACCATTCGGAACGTTTATCAACAACAATGCTTTCTCCAACAAGATTTTTCACTGTAACAGCACCACTGTCAAATTTTGGTACTCAATGAAAACTCAAATTAGTAATGATATTTTTTTTGAAGTCACAATTGATAACACAGCACACATTTCCTTCGATAGAGGCGCCAAATCGAATTATTGCCTCAGGCGCCAAAACACTTCAGGACGACTCTACGTTCCTCTTCCTATGGTTTCAGGAGAATTCCATTTTTCAAATTTCATTTTAACCAATAAACTTCTTATGTGTTTCTAACTGATTGATCGGACACAAAATAATTATTATAGGCTTATTCGAGTGCAACACGCATTTGAACAATTCTGCGTGTATCCCGTAGACAGCCATGTCGAGTGATTCGCTAGATGGCCATCAGGTCTCGCATTGCAACTTTGAATTCCCAATATTCATGAAAAATCCAATTTTTGTTAACTGTTTATCCGGTGCGATGGCGCTGATCCTTCTGGGACAGCTGACTTTTTAGCGAAGAGAAAGCTCTTTCAGTCCAACCTCTGAAAATTTTTTATTCAATCACAGATTCATAATTATTTATAATATTGTCAGTTCTCTGCTTCATCTACTAGAGTCTAGAAGAATATAGTAAAACAATGTATTTGAAGTATTATTCCAATCTTTTACTTCTTGCAGACTTAAGTTCGCAGTTCGACTGTTTACCTAATGGTGACCCGATTCCTGGTATCCCTCGTAGCGAATCATCTCCTTCTCCTGGCAGAAGCTGTTCTCGTGAGAGGAGCTATTCTCCTGAGAGGTTTTCCTTTCCTGCTGAGCCTTCTTCTCGTGCCAGGTCGAAATCACCCACTCCAAGGCCAAAGCGTCCTCTTCATCAAAGGTCCAATATGGTTGCTCCTACCAGGCTTCCTTCTCCTGATGGCTTAGGATGTGGGCTAGAAGAGCTCAAATCTATTCGGCTTATTCCCAGTAACAATTCAAGCCAGATATTTGAACTTCGGAAGTACACGTTCCCAGAAGATGTACCAATTAAAGTACTTCTTGGACGTGGTATCTTTGCACCCGTGTCCCTGCAAGAACAAATTGTATTGTCAACATCTGATGGAGACGTCTTTGCAATATTGGAGAGTTATAATATTCTTGCTGGAATCTATATTAATAATCGTAGCATTACAAAACGGGCAAAAATAAACATAGGAAGCGGCTTTGTTACCCCATTGAACTCAGCTGAAGTCAAACAAGCTCCAATAGGTGCCCACCACACAATTACGTTTAATTTTAAAGTATGGCGTGTGCACCCTGGTATAAAGCGCTTTCCTACTCACCATCCTTTCCGTTTGTAAAAATTGAAATGAACAAATGATAATACATGTGGTCCGAAGAATCCTCAAGCATACTAAATAAAGATGGGGATCATTTAATTTCTGAAGCTCATGCAGAAACTTAGTTCGCAAATTTTTCAGAGCGGTGCTGATTTCTCCATCACTAACTGTTCTTGTATTGTATATGGATAAAATTGCTCGAAGATCAGACACACTAATTTAATATTGGGAAGTACCAAACGCAAAAAATTAGAAAGAATTTAGAGTAATTTCGAAAGTCAAGGCTCACATCTGGTTCATAGAACTTGCCGGCGGATTCTTGAAAGTGTTTCGATAAGTCGGTATTCCATCACATGACTGAAAAAAGACTCAATCAGTATTCACCTCCAATTCCGAATCATTTTCGTGTTGTGCATAACCTACTCTGACACACACACACACACACACACACACACACACACACACACACACACACACACACACCCACACACACACACACA
>WSXT02025293.1:0-13945 GCA_011762715.2 Neuroterus valhalla | reverse complement strand
CTGATAGCCGAAAAAAGAGCTGCGCATGCGCAGTAGTACTGCCTCAAAAAGTGCCATTTTTACAGTCGCAACACGGATTGAAAAGAGCGAATTTTTAATGTTTGAGAGGCAAAAAAGCCTATTTAAGGCTAGAAAGGGTATAGAATAAGAAACCTGGAACCAGTACTTTAAAGCTATCTATGCTGTCCGAGATCCAGACTCCTACTTATTGTCAACTAATCATATACGAAATCCCTATCTCGATTCACATATCACTCTGGATGCAACTATTACAAGTTTAAGAAAGTGTAAGAGTGATAAGGCTCCTGGTCCGGACGGTATTAGTTATTATTTCATAAAAAATCTCCCTGGTAATCTGATTCTCTACCCTAACTCGTTATTTAATATAATAATAAATTAGGCAAAAATGCCAGTATCGTGATCGCAAATACTCCCCAGAATGAAACACAAGAAAGGGGATATAGTATAACCGATCCTTCTTACTACCGGCCTATTGCTCTAGTTGACTGTGTCACAAAGATATTTACGCAGATTCTCTCAAAGAGACTGACAGATTCAAAATCGCTTGGAACTAAATGGAGGTCATTTTTTCGTCTTTTATGTTGACTTTAAAGCGGCATTCCCCTCAGTTAGTTATAAGATCTTACGAGAAAAATCTGCAGACTTGTTTATGGGAATGTAGAAGATTCTTAAAGAATTATTAGAATACTGTAAGATAGATAAGCTGGATGTGAATATAGGGAAAACAAAAGTTGTAATCTGCAGAAAGGGAGGGCATGGCCATAATAAAAAATATCCACCATTTTATTACGGAGTCTCAGAGATAGAGATTGTTGAAAGTTATGTCTACCTGGGCACACCATTCACCCAATATGCGCTTTTTGTAAGGGAAATGGATGAGACTGTTCGTAAAACTAAGCTTGCTGGCTCTACGATTGCCCTGGTTTATAGATTAAAACGTAACTCGTGGAATCCTATTGTTCGACCCTTCGATATCCTCATATCCAGCGTTTCAATGTATGGAGCACATGTATAGAGCCTCAGGTATTTAAACTTTTCAGAAAAAATTAAAACCAATTTTTATAAGAGAATCCTGCACGTTTTAGAAAATATTGCTGGATATGCTATCAGACTGGAAATATGCTCATCTCGCAGTTACAGTTTCAGGGTTAATTCTCAACTGGATTGCAAAAATATTGAAGATGTCTGACGAGCGATACCCGGAAAAATTCTATTTGAGATTAGGAAAACTGGAAAGGATGCAAGTTAATTCATCATCACTAGAGAAATGTAATTGGGCCCGCCAGGTTCGAAAGAAATTCGAAAGGATAGGTATAGAGGAAGAATGGCATTCTCTTTCTCTTCCCTCACTACATGAACATAAAATGGCATGCATAAGTGCCTTTGATAAAAACTACATTTCGAGGATTTGCAGAGAGCCCACTTGTCCTCAGCCCTGGTACTTTACCCTTACTTCGCCCTACGCGAAGGCCCGCAAAGTATCTAATTTTACCAACAACACCGTTCGGCTTTATCAGAATAATAGCGGAATTAGGATTGATAAATAAGTTTATGCCTAGCATTATAAATTAGAATAAACTTGTAAATTTAATGCTGAAAGATAATGTATATACTGTCATGAGGATACTTGTAACGCACAGCCCGTATATCACCTCTTGGTTGAATGTCAATATTTCAATACTCTAAGATTTTCATGTATAAGCGGAAGCAGATATATGAGTGAACTAAGGAATGCCTGTCTGAATATACTAGATAACCCGGATAAAGATGCTATAAAAAAAATTGTTATCTCCATCACCGCGATTTATGGAAGAGCTGCCCTTGATCAAGGTAATATTTGAGTGAACGTATTCAGTACCGCATTTCCTTGATTCAAGTAACCTTTTCTTTCTATGTGGGGTCTTTACGTCTGAGGTACTCCTTAACGTCAACCGTTTTGTTAGCTGGTTGTTATGAATATTGTAATTTAATAACTGAACTGTACCTCATTTATATGAATCTGTTGATCCTATAACAAATGAAGAACTACCCTGTATTCAACACGGAATAATCGTTGGGGAAACTTCTACTATATTATATAATTGTGACGTCGATATGTTCAACGTACCAACGTACTACGTTTGTAGGATGTTATTACGCAAAAATAATGCAAGTTTATGCAAAATAAAAAAAAGTTATTTCAAAATACCGTAATTCCGGGGAGCCAGAGCAGTCTTGAGACGCTTGCGCCTGCCAATTATAACTCGTAGATCGACGCCTCCTAATCATACTGTCCCTTCTCGGAGCAGCATAAACATATGCACGTATCTTCTAACTCTGATCTTGCGTATCAGGAATATGATACTCTGTTTTTAACGCACCAAAATACCTGACTGCGAATGTAGCGTTAGAAGATACGTGCATATGTTTATGCTGCTCCGAGAAGGGACAGTATGATTAGGAGGCGTCGAGATGTTCACAGAATTGGGCAGATTTTTAACAAACCCGACATTAGCGGTTGCCTCAAACTCGGCATTAGCATCGTTGACTTTGCCGCGTCCCAAAGCGGGGTGAAAGAAGAAACGGTTTTCACAATAACTTGTAGGGCGCAATTCATGATCCATGTTCGATTTTTTTTCGAATAAAAATTCAACATCCAATTTTGAAGAGGGTTAAAAGAGCCGATTTTTTATTCTTTGCTCACTAAAACTTTTATGTTAATGAAGAAAGAGGAAAAAACGTCGATTTCGACCAAAATCATTTATTGTTCCCTTGCAAAGTATAATTGACACAAACTATCTTGTCAGTGTTTTTCATTGGAAAAAAATTGTCAACCTAAATTTGTTTATTATTTTTTTAACATATTATATGAACAAATGCCTATTGCCGGCATTTATGGGCAAAGGAGCATTGTTTTTTCTTCTCATTCTGTATAAACTATCTTGTCAGTGATTCTAATTGAAAAAATAATTTGCCAACAGATATTTGTGTATAATTTCCAAAATGAATTATATAAACGAATGTTTATTATCGGAACTCACTGGCAATGATGTCGTTTTTTTGGAAATTGTCTTCAAATATAATTTAACATGTTTCTATCATGTTTCTTCAACTGACAAGATAGTTTGTATAGAATAAGAAGAAAGAACGATTCTTTTTTCCCATAAATGTCAATAATAGGCATTTGTTCACCTAACTTGTTGGAAAAATATGAACAAATATCAAGGGACAAATTTTAATGATCAACTGATATCTTTACGGTAAATGCAAGCAATTTCAACGCACAATTATACTTTGGAAGGGAACAATCCACGATCTTGTCTATTTGTTAATATAATTTGTTTATAACAATTACCTCAACAATTAAAAAAATATTATTCATGTACCCCTGAATTTAAAAATTCTAACTGTGTTTTTGTATCTTATTCCGCTAACGAGATAGATTATATCGATTTCAATTTTGAACATTTTAAAAACAATTTAAGATTTCTGATATTGTTGGCGCTTGAACATTCAAAATTTCTAACACCCACAAAGATAATTTAAAAATAAAGTTGAATCATTATTTGAAATATTTTTCTCTTAGATCTTATCTTATCGCTGCACTTGACCCTCGATTTGATCGGCTCGAGCCGCTGTCCTCATCGAGTACCTATGGTAAAAATATGCTGACTGTTGAGCACTCTGTTCTTTTTATTTATGGATA
Organism: Neuroterus valhalla; assembly: GCA_011762715.2. Classification (NCBI taxonomy): domain Eukaryota; kingdom Metazoa; phylum Arthropoda; class Insecta; order Hymenoptera; family Cynipidae; genus Neuroterus; species Neuroterus valhalla. The sequence continues at coordinate 10,239 of WSXT02025293.1, read as the reverse complement.
TTATTTTACGCCTATTTTTCCTGAGCGCAAAATCAATCAACATACTCATTGATATCGATTGAGCTTCATTAATGGACAAATATGCCATAAGATTTGCGTGAGATTTTTCCTATTGATCACTTGTCCCATCACAACCATAGAATATAGTAAAAATTTTCTGGAACGATTTCTGCGTAGAGGGCTTTTCAAACTTGGAAAAGGGGTCTTATGTGTGAAAACTCTCTCTCCAACTAGCTTGTGTGGTGATTAGAGATATCTTTATTTGTCACTTCAAAATTCATGTCCGAATAGCCAAAACAGTCTCTTTTCTCCATCTGGTTTTGAGGTTGAGCGTCAAGATCAGAAAAATCGATCAAAAACAATGGGGTTGGAGGGGGCACTTCGATCACGCCTGCCTTCTTTAATATAATAATACTTAACAGCTCAAATTATTAAAAGATATATTAATTATACAGGAAAGCATTTTGTCTAAAATTCAACCCACAGAAAATGACACTTTTAAGTAAACTATTTATAAAAACAATAATTCTGTGGTTTTCGGTCAATGATTGTAGTTTTTCATGATACCATGAATAAATGAAATTTGAATTTGTAAGAGAATTCAGTGAATTGAGGAAAGCTGTGATTGATTCCATAGCATTGTCCATGTTTAATTTTCACACATTCAATGGAAGTTATTTCCCATTGCGGAAGTTTCGTCAGCTTTAAATTTGGCATATAAGAAAAAAGATCCCAAAGTTTTTCCCCAAGCTATTTGAATGTCGACGTAATAATATCAGCGCTCTTTCTCTCATAAAAGATCACATGATAATCATGTAAAAGAGGAGAATTCCAAAGAATGTCAAATTGAAGCAAAAATTGGAAAATAAAGTTGTTTGGTCCTGGGAACGAAGAAAAATTGAGAGGAAAAAGAAAGGACTTTCTGAGATACGCGGCATCAATACGTATGTATACAATATACATACATATACCTCCTCAACCCTTGTAATCGAGTGAAAGCCTGTCATCTCGGAGGATCGGAAGTATTAAGAAGACAATTTCCGTAGATTATTCTTTTCGACAAGCGAGTAGAGCAGCCAGTTATTTTCGCGAGAAGTTTTTCGAGTTGGCGTCGATTCTTTGATCAATAAATGGTGACGCCGCTTCCCTGTAGGTGGCACATGTTATCACGACGTTTCCGCGAGCTTTTCCTGAACTTGCAAACTTTCAACGAATCCCGTCCGAGGGCACCACCGAATATTTTTTTAAATGCTCCTATTCCCGGGTTGTTGAATAGATAACATCTTCCAAAGTTTCTCACCTAGAATATGAACAGTTTGCTATTTATTCCGAGCATAACTTTTTCAGAATCATTTGAGAGCTCTCGCATTCAATTTTTTCATTCCAATTCTATTTCGGGGGATATAGAATCCAAAACTAAATGAAAATATACCTATGCTTTTAAATCTATTACAAAAACCAATCAAGTAAACTCACATTCCGTTTGGAACCTTGATTTTCATAAAATACTGAATTTCCGAAAAAATAAAATAGCTGAAAACTTTTCATGTGAATGCAAGCCGGATATTTTTTTTCATTTTCATTAGGGAAATTTTCGTTCGAGACAGGATTTATGCTTTTTATCATCAGTTGCACAGAAGATGATTAGGATAGTTTCGAGAAAGACTTGAAAGATTTAAAAGAAATTCAACAGATTTTGAGGAGAAAAATTGAACATTGGTGCCTATAAATTTTGGACCTAATCGGGGCAAGGGAAACTAAAAACAAAGGTTCTTTGAACTATTTTATAAAATATATTATTGCGTAAAAGGTAGGAGAGATTCTTCAAAGTTCTTTATATACTTTTCAAATTTGAATAAGGCCTGTTAGCCTAGTGGTGGGAACTAAATCGTTGCTGAACTTATTACTTCGCAATGAATTATAGCATTGGATTCGATTCAAGCTGACCTTTATGAATGGCTGGTCACGTAATACTGTGATTTGGAATTCAGTTTTTTACGAGGGTGAAAAAGATAAGAGGCCTTTCCGATTCGTGGTTCAGATTGCATTTCATTCCTCTTGAAGTCCTCACCCTCTAACGTTTTATGAGTGTTCTCACATGATTTTCCTGGCCGATACAAGAAAAATGAATAATAATTTTTTACATATCGGCTATTCGAAAAATATTCTCCGACAAAACAAAGATGAACATTTTCATAGTTTGTATTTTTATCTGATGGGCTTGTTGCAATATGTAAATAATACGAATTTATTTTCGGTTAAAAATGAAAAAATAATTTTAGACTAATATCAGTATGTTCAGTATTCACGTCGATGTAAATTTCGTAAAATTCGTAAATGTAAATTGAGATGAGTAAATTCGCTGCAAATGGTAATGAGATTTGAGAAGTGCAGATGCAGGATGCAGATATTGAGATGAATTTTCGCATTAATTGAAGTCAGTTTCATTCATCGTGCTTTACCTTTTGTAATGAGGGGGAAGTAAGTCAAGGATCAATTTCCAGGACAAAAGTTAGAAGCCCTCGACTTATCGCGAAGCTTGTCTGACCTTAACACTGATTGGTCGATACCCGAAAATAGCTAGGTACTCCTATGATAACGTGGGTTATTTATGGCATACCAGTTATTGTATATATTCACTTTCTTTCCTGAAAAATGCATTTACGCCTTCAATTGTAACATTTGAAACCTGCAGTAGAGGTACTTTTCGTAGTACCCGCATTAAAAATCCAAAACGATGACTTTTTTACTTAAAGAAATAAATTCCAAGTCAAGCAAACAAATTTACTGTACAACTATTGTACTTACAACCCAAAAATATGAATCTTCAACCATGATCTTTATCACAAGCAGGATTAAATTTGAACATACATATAGTACTTAAATCTTTGACGAAACAGATGAATTTCTCAATCACAATTCAATTTTGAAGTAAAAAAGATTAATTTTCAACAAAAGATGAAGTATTTAGATTTTGAAAACGAATTTTCTGTAAAATAGTTTTAACTAGAATTATAGTGCTACCAATGCATTCATTCTTTTAAATCATTCAATTTTGAAATGGTAATAATCCAAAAAATACCACATTTCTGAAAATATCTAACTCTTTCGAATTTTTAAAAACAATATTTGGGTAAAAATAGTGAAAATAATCGAAACATAATGAAATATAATAAATGAAAAAAACGTAAAAATATATTCTGAAATCAGTTTTAAATTTGATATCCCTCAAAAGTTATTGTTTTCAAATTGAAAGAATTGGAAAATCAATAATTGTATCTAATAAAGTTTGAAAATAGAAATAACAAATTAGTAGCGTTCGGAATAAAACAAAATTTGACTGCGGGGTTTCTCAAGGAATACGTTGAAAACTATATAATATTTGAATGCAGATGACTCAGAGAATAATTTTATTGTTCTTTTAATATTTTTATATTAGCCTTTCATAATTAAAAATTTTGCAACTTTATCAGCTGCATATTTTTAATATAGTTTCAATTATAAATTTTTGCCAATAATAAGAATCTGAATGAGAAAGATCGGAAATCCTGAAAGAATGATGTTGAAAGTGAACTGAGAATCAGATTATTTGAAATTTTTTTAATTGATGAGAAGTTAAATTCAAATGAACAACCAGAAACTATCAACTATTAAGGTTTTCTTCAACTTTGAAAATACCTGAAACCAGAGATTATTTGTTTGGTCTCATGCTATCATTCTTCTTGAATGATATTTTTTTCTACCTCTTGAAGTTTTCTCTGTTTGCTGAATCAAACTGTGAATTTGAAAAGTAAAATTTGTATCACCGATGTTTATCTTAGACTGACACTGATGCTAATAACTCCTTCTATGTCCATAAAAAAAACTATGAGAAAACAATCGCCAATAATCAATCATATAACTGTTCTGGAATTTCATTTCTTTTTCCATTGAAATGTTTGAATTTCCTGAAATGTTTTGAGCTTTATCAGAGAACTTCATCACAATTTGGAGCTGAGATCGCATCTTCTTCTATAATCCACTCTATAAGCCTAATTAATTAATATTTTGAAATTTTATTTATATCTACAGTCAGGCGAAATGTCAAGGTAGCCGTCTGAATTTTTTGCATTCGTTTTTATCAATTTTTCAACAAAACAAAACAAGACAAAGTTGACTGTTCTGAAATTTACGTTTTCAACCGTGTTTTTGTACCTTCGCCTTATCCTGACTCCATTTATAACCAATATGTGAAAAACTGGGAAATTTGTGCCTTATAAAATTATCTTTACAATGGAGTTTGTTTTGTTCTTCAGCGATTTTTGTCACCGACTTATTCAAATTTTTGTAGAGAGGTCACGACTTTTGAAACCTATAGTAATGTCTTCCGTTCTATAGTACCCTTCCAGCATAATTCCACCCCCAGAGTAGCAAGGAAAGCCATTGACTGGAACGCCTCCTATCGACAGTCTTCGGCGACCCCGCATCTAGCTACCATCGGAGGAGTCGAAAATGTCCGGTCTTGCAAGAAACCTCTTCAAACATTGTGTGAAAAACGACTCTGACCGATTTTGAATTTTTCATCATTTGTCCAACACTCCAAACAACTTTAACATGACCTAATCACATCCAAGAGCTCTTTAGTCAAAAGCTGAAATGTTACACTTACATATCCTTTAACCTTCATTACAATAACAACCTTTTCCAATTTCGAGAACGTGTTTTGATTAAATCAAAAAAGACTTGCAAAGGGTCGGAGTTCAATGACGGTGGTAATGCGCAGGCGCTTGGCCATTCAATATCACGAGAAACCGGAGGAACGACAGGTGTCGCCTTGCAGTTGAAGGGCTGATGCATCGTAAATTTAAACGAGGCAAAAGAAGCAGGTTTATCGAATTTTGGAGAGACTCGCCATTCGAAGCAGTTCTTAGTGTGTAATGAAGAAAAAAAATTCGAAAATTTTTGTGATTACCAGAGTCACATAGTTCAGTGATAAATCCTGGGAAAATGCAGTTCGTGCAGCAGTTCCACATATCGCAGGAGTCACTATTTCTAACAGATTTATATTATCCCGGGGACAGCAAATGTCAACATGATCGATTCTTTTCCGCGACCTTCTTATCGATCATTTAAACAAAACTCTCAGAATTGGTTCATCCAAAAATCTAACCTTCTATGTAAATAAGTGAGCATTGACAAAACAACTTAAGAATGGCATTTTCACTCTTGATTTTTACCGCACGACAATATTTTCAATTTGCTTTCTAATTTATCATAAACCATTTAATAAGGTATCACATTTTCCTCTCGGTTCTGCTCCATAAATAATCGTGAACTCGTGATTGTTCTACCTACGGATTTTTCAAAAACTGGCATCAGGAGATAATAATAAATAAATAATTTCTAACGACATTTTATGTTCGTCCATGTGCGAATAACCTTCTCACACCGATTGACAAATTCTGTTAATAACAAAATGGATTGCGCAAGCTCAGTGCCTTGACGACCAGGATGCCTAAAAACACTGCTTGCACTTGGAGACACACATATCAAAGTTTGCCGTGTGCTCACATATAAGAGCTTCACGGCATAAGGCGCCTGCAGCACTCGAGCAACCTGAATCAATGTGAAGTTAACTTTAGAAAAAAATAAAATAAAATAAAGATGTTAAAAATTAAAAAATTGTGCGCCTTGTTAAATTTGCTACAACGAAATCTGCTGTGCTATTCATATAATAAGAGCTCAATTAGCATGTGTTCAACTAACGTTTGTGACGCGTCGGTTTATCTGAGAAAAATAATAAAATATTTTTGCTACGCACTTTCGAAACGCATGTTCCATCAAATAAGCATCGACAATCGCACCTAAAGATAATGTTGATTGTGCTGATGTGAATTTTAAATCCGACAAATTCAGGACTCGCTCAATTGAATTTTGGTATCGAATCTCGTGGAACTATTTTCAAAGCATATTTCTTTTCGTGATATCTTACGGCTATGCATCAAGAAGGCAAAAAGAATTCTAAGAATAGTTATGAATGGTTGAGACTTTTTGAAATTTTAAATTTTGTATAATATAAAAGGGAAAAGGATAACTTAGCTGCTGCACTGTGGAGAAGATAATACAAGTGGGGTTTCCACAAGATGACAAAATACGGATTTGCTAGGCTGACTTTATGGAGAACGAGAAGATCTTCATCGCAGCCGACAAATCAGGAAAACAACCCCCTCATGTAGGCAACTTCTCGTTTTGTTTAAAAATGCAAATGCATTTTTCACGCTCGCTTATATATGTTAAGCAAGCCCGTCACAGCAATATGCTTTCATTGTTCATTCAAGCAATCTTTTTATGTACCAATTCACAGACAAGTACTTTTATAAAATTACTTTTTTTTGAGCGTAAAAAGTTTGACATTTATTTCCTATTACACTTGCACTCTGCATTCTTGAACAAACAGCTGCTGGATTAAAGAAGGGTACATAACATTATTCTGCTGGGAGTGATATGACCCCTGGCCTTTGGGGAATGACGTTTTAAATTTTATTGCATATTCAAATACATAATTTCATTATGCACATTTTTTATTCCGTGCAAAATGTAGTTTCTCTCATAGTTTTTGAAAATTTCCAAGAACTAAATTTTTTATGAAGACAACAATTTTGTTTTTTAATTTAATTTTAACTTGTAACTACTTACACAATTCTTGGAATTTCCAAATGAATCAAGAACAAAATTATGTGAAATAGTGTTGAGAAAGTAAACAAGTGAGAAAAAAGTTTATATTTTTAATATACATAAAAGCTAATAATTTATTGCAATGACATATCGATCTCTCATCGTATGTTTTGTCAAACAACGTTTGAGCAACAAGAAACTTCCAGAAAGAAAGTTGTAAATCATGGTACAAAAAAGTTTTGAAGAAACTTTTAGCCTTATGAAATTAATATTCAAGAAATTACCAAAGTCTAAAGTTGCTACCGACTGGAAGTCTCGCATGGCAAGAATCTCAGCTGTGATACTTCATACAGTTTACCGTTTTTATTTGTGTGGTAATGAATTTTATAAAGATAAAAACTATGTAATAAAATAATCAGGTAATGCCAAAGTATCATGAATGAATGAATAAATGATGTTGCATAACTTAAAATAATTTATTCATTCCAGATTATGTACAATTTAATGGTTCTGTTTCTGAGCCAAACACAACAAGAACGAAAAATGTACCAAATTTCAGTTTATTTCAACGTTAGGGTTTCCGCAATTGCCAAAAAGGAGAATTTTTTTTCTTTAATTTTCAAAGATGTTTTAATATGAATAAGGCCTTGATAAAAAATTTGTGGTGTAAATTCAAATGATGTCAAATAGAGGTAAGGGAGGCACAAAAATATAAACAATTACCTGCTAACCTTCAAGGAGTTGCTACATTTAACTATTACAAACGGAAATTGCCAAAAATTATGTCTTTACAAATTCGGATCTTTGTTTGCTCGATAAAAAATTATGAAAACTTTATTAGGACTTTCAGAACTCTCTAACGACAACAATAAAAAATAATTATATTGTTCCGATTATGCATATTATAATGCATTGCATAGATTCATCATTAGTATGTATATTTAGACAATAGTGGCAGAATAAATGTTTGTACATTTCAAAAATAATCTGAGAGAACCTTCTACATTTTGTTGTTACCGGTCCTGTTTTTGATGCTCTCTGTACTCACAGCTACACGAAAAATCGATGTTTTACATCCGCTTCCTTATCGCTTGCCGTGCTGTATTAAACACAGTAAAAAAAAGTTCAAAGAAGTTATATGCACGCAAACTTTCTCACTGGCGATTTCAACCTTGAACTCGACATAGCATTTAATTTATTTCTTTTTCAGATTAGTGTATCACCTACTCTGTTACACGATAATGCTATTTCGAAACACAATATATTGGAAGAAATGACACCGATAACGCATATGAATAACAAATTTCTGCTGCTTACAATGTGCTGAATAAAATTCGATTTATTAATAATCTACATACATTTATAACGAAAATTTTTCCCTTTTTCAAAAAGGACAGATTTTTGCATTGTCCTAAAAGCATATCGATTGAAAAGTGGAATGGAGAATTTTTTAGGTCATTCGAGGGTTTTCATGCTCGACGGCAAGCAAAAATATCAAATGACTAGGATATTATTCCCATATCACAATTTCATGTATATGCGGCCAAAAGAGGATGGAAAACTATATTTCAAATAGAAGGAAAAATTCAAGAATGGTGGTCTAAACACCATAAAGAGTTCCAAAACACTATAAACAGGTAATTGGAATTATTTAAATATAAGTCACACCACCGTAAAGGTTGTGGTACTCTTGAAAAAAGAAACAATGTAAGTGGGAACACTTGACATATTCTGCCTTTCCTTATTTACCTTATTTACGAGAAAGCTATTATAGTTTGTGTTACGAAAATAGTTCTTGTGTCTGAATCGTATGAATAATAATAATAATCTTATGCAAGAGCTTAGACATTATTAGTATTTTTGAAACCGAACTATCATAGTTTTCTGTAAAAAAGGATGCACCAACTCACCCTCTCTTCCTCTAGTCCTTACTTTTCAATGCAGGCGCGGATCCGGAGAAGAGCTTCAGGGTGTGGGGGGGGGGGGGGGTCACTCAATAATAAGACTTTCACTTTCAAGGGGGAGGTTCATAATAATTTTAAGGTTATTTCTTCTCTTAGAATTTTCATTATAAATAACATGAATACTTCAATCATGAATGTTCTAAATATAATTAAAAACCGCCAAATAGGAAAGATATTTTTATTTTTACAAGCCATGCCTTGTGTACTATGGTATAAGTAGTAATTAACAAGTTTAAACTCTTTATAAAATTTCGAAGTCAATCATAAGGTAAAAAGATTCTTTTCAAAGAGCGAGATTCAGGCGTCTATTTCCACTCTTTACGAAGCGCGTAATGATCCTTTCTACATTCACTGGGATTTCTCCTCTGTGCACGCTTAAATGTTTAGTGACGTAAATTGAAGAATAAACCAACAAGTTTTATATACCTTAAGAAAAATTTATTATTGATTTTTTTTCAAAACTTCTGCATATCTTTTGAAATAATTCGAATTTCACCTAAAATTTTAATAAATCTCGCGAAATTGAAAAAAAAACAACTTCAAAATCTTCTAGATTATTATTTTTACAGTTTTGGAATCTTTTAAAATCTCTAAATATTCTCTTAAAATTAATTTTTCGAAATGGAAAATTATTTTCGATTTTTCGAGAAATCTCATTACATTTTTTTATAAACCTAATCCTTTTAAAATGCTTGAAAAGTGTCTTAATTTTTGGTTTGAAATCTTCAAAAGTCTACATTTTGTTTGAGTTTGTTGACATCTTTTGAAGTTTCAAATTATTTTTGAACCTGCTCAAAACTTCTAAATATCTCTTGAACTTATTCCAATTTTTTCCAAATTTATAACGGTTCAATTGTTATTTGTGCCTGGAAATTTGTGTGTGCTTCGAAATTTTCCTAATTATTCTGCTTAAATTAATTTTTCGAAATGAAAAGATCAGTTTGAATTTTACTAAGAATCTTAAGATAATTTTTGTTCTATTTTACAACCTTTCAAAATCCTTAAAAGATTCAGAATATTATTGAAAAAATTCTGAGTTATTCCTCAACTCACTCGCATTTTTTCTAAGTAAATACATTCTTCCCTGTCAATTATTGTTTAATATCGAATATATGAACTACAGTTGAATTTTAAAAATCATTAATTAATCAATATTTATATTTCAATTTCAAAAACTTTTAATCTTTTATTTTGCAAATCTCCAAAACTGCATTCCAAAATTCTTCTGATTGGGAATCTAGTCTAAGAAATGAAGATCTTAAATGAAAATTTTCGATGGTACAGAATTTTAGAATTACACATTGTGAACTGAATGATTTCATTACTAAGAAATCTGCCCGCTGCGCGGGCACATTCTAATAGCACGCTGCGCGCGCGACTCGCAAGTTTGAGCGCGCCTAGGGCGCGCGTCATTTCGGATCTCGCGCTTCGCGCTCGATGATGTATTAACCTCGCGCTACGCGCTCGATTTTTTTTACATCTCGCGCTTCGCTCTTGGCTTCATACCGGCCTAACTCAGTTTACAGTGTAATGCACCCACAGAATTACAAATATTGCAAAACTGCTCAAAACCTCCACTTCTATGAAGATTTTTTTTTTTTCATTTTTGATAAAATTTTTT
>WSXT02025282.1:0-13945 GCA_011762715.2 Neuroterus valhalla | reverse complement strand
AGTGTCAGAAACTGAAGGTCAAGTTCGTTAGCCAGCTATTTCGGATCAAAAATAAAAGAGGAGGAGCATTTTGAAAATTGTTGAGACCATTTTTTTCAAGACTTGATAATTGTGAGAACAGCTTCCTGTAGAAAGTGATAAGTCGAACAATTTATTCCTATGATATTCTCTGATGAGAACAAAACTGGCAGAGTTATGGCATTTTCAAAATTCGAAAATGTAAACAAAAATGAGAATTTTTAGCTAAACAACGAAACATATGGAAAAAAAAGTATTAAAGAAAAAATGTTTTTCTTTTTTTGGAAGTCCTATAAGATGGACTTCACACTTTTTTTAATTTTCTCAAAAAATCGAAAATTCCAATTTTGATCGCACAAAAAAATAATAGAAAATAATCTGTGAACTCGATAAATTTCGAAAGAATGATGATATTCGATCGTGCTTTGGCACTCATTTTGAGGGAACAAAAATACAAGTCAAGTTCGTGAACCAGCTGTTTCGGATCAAAAATAAAAGAGGGGTAGCATTTTAAAAATTTTTTTGGACTTTTTTTCCAAGACTTAAAAATTTAAAGTACGGTTTCTCGTAGTAGGTAAAAAGTGAAACAATTTATCCTCATCTTTTTCTTCGATAAAAACAAAATTGTCAAGTTATGGTATTTTCGGAATTTGAAAATGTCAACAAAAATGAGAATTTTTATTTGAACAACGAAAGAAAGTAAAAAAAAGTATAGGAGGAAAAATTTCCCTCTTAGGAAGCCCTATAAGAAAAACTTCACAACTTTCCAAGATTTGAAAATTTCAAGTGCAGTTTCTTGTAGTAGGTAAAAAGTAAACAAGTTATCATTATGATTTTTTTTGGAAAAAAAATTGCCGGAGTTGTGGCATTTTCAAAATTTGAAATATAATAAAAATTGAGCATTTTTAGCCAAACAACGCAAGATATGAAAAAAAGTTTGAAGGAAAAAAATTTCTGGTTTTGAGAGCCGTCCAGGGTGCTCTTTACAGCTTTTTCAGTTTTCTCGAGAATTCGAAAATTCAAATTTTCGTCGCACAAAAAATAATGAAAAATAGAAAGATTCCTTTTTTGGTCCAACTATGTAAAGTACGGGAAAATATAAATGAACTTAAATTGTGCACCAAGAAAAGATCTACAAATTTGGTAACATTAACTTTTTGATAGGACAAGTAGTTTTTGCTTCATTTATAAAAAATGAAAAAAGTGAACCTTTGGACAATTGACACAAGATTAGAATTAATCAAGTAGATGCAAGTTCTTTACTAGAAAAATATTTTTATATGTGTTTTCAACTCCTTGAACAGGATATGTATTTTTTATTTCATTCAGGAAAAATAACTATAAAAATGAAATAATAAAATTTTTGAGAAAATGACTAATGCTAACATAGAAGATTGATAGAGAAAAGTTTTTCACCCAGAAATATCTGTAAATTTTTTATAATTTTTCCCGTTGGACACGTAGTTTTTGTTTCAATCGTAAAAAATGAAATTAGGAATTAAAAATTGAATTTCTAAGAAAACCACACAACATGTGAAAAAATTAGGTAAAAAAACTTCACCGTTTTGGACAAACTTTGATCGAGTGCGCAGCACGAGACACGCGATGAGAATGTATTCGTTAAAGCCGAAGAAGCTTTAACAAAAGAGAATTCACAGTCATCAAATGAAAGTAGTTGACATTTATTTTTAAAGTTTCAAAAGTTTTGCATATAACAGTAGCGAAGTACAAAGACCGAGCGCGGAGCGCGAGGTGAGAATACCATCGAGCGCGAAGCGCGAGATCCAATAGACGCGCGCCCTAGGCGCGCTCAAACTTGCGATCAAAGCGAGCCGCGCGCGAAGCGCGCGATGATAATGTGCCCGCGCGGCGGGCAGCTCTTTAATTTATTTGTTCCAAGTATTGCGGTCAGCCTTTTCCCTTGAAGGGAAGTTTCAGGCTTCCAAAAAACGGGAGAAGATTTTACGGCCAAACGTTTGAATACTTCTTGAAAGTTGTATCGTGCCGACTAAACATTCCGCGTTGTTTGTACGGACCATGGATTTTTTCAGGTTTAATTTTCTGTTTGGAAGTCGTTATTCGGTTAGAACTGATCGAGCAACAGGAACTTTCCTGAAAATCGTTTCCATTCAAACCGCTGCTACGTCAAATCTTACATAATGTTGATACCTTTTTATTTATGAGAAGAATGAAGTGATTAATAATAACAATAATGAATTTTAATAATAAAAAAATTAGAGCAGTCGCGGGACCGCCGACAGAAGCTTTGCTCTATCACGTTGAAAGAAAATCATAAATTTGATTGTTATTTCATCCATCGATAGGAAGAAAATAATTATCCCCTCACTCGATGCATACATGCACGCCAGTAGAAGAAATATTGAAGCAAGAAGTATAAAGTCAATTACAATTAGAGATTAATATTTCAAAGAAGTTAAATTATTAAAGTTTGTCGGTTTCAAGTTTTATATGTAGACATGAACTTTTAGACGAATCACTATCAGAACTATTCATTATAAATGCCTTTACTCGCGAACAACATGTAAGTCCGTGTTCAATACTCACACGTGGCGCGTCAAGTGTGCGCCGTGTCCCCAGCAAGAGTGAGGACGGGCGAAAGGAGGAGAAATGTTTTTTCTACTCATAGAAATAAGCAGAGTGACATATATCGTTATAAACCATTGGTATAAACGAAACGAAATCAGTGGAGTTATTCTGTTAACGATAATTTTATTCTATGAACAGTGAATTTCAAACATCTCACAACCTTCTTCAAAATAATAAAATTTGCTTTATATAAACATCCATAATGACCATTGGAAAATCATATCATGAAATGAGTTATATTCCTACGTTCAGGTGGCACAAAAATATTATATCTCTTACTAAAACGTGCTACATGTGACTTTATTACATTATAAAGCTGCAAAGTTTCATTGTTGTCCACCAAGTTTACGTAGTGTGAACATTCATTCATAATTTTCATCACGAATTATATCAACGATTGCATTATATTTGCATGTGTTTATGGAACGATACTGGTTCCTACTAAAACATGCTGGGAATGAAATTCTGATGTTATATATAGCTCGGAAGGTTCAGTATAATTTGGGAGTTTGAATAGTTATCAACAAATTGTTTAAAAAATTGTTTTGTATGCGTATATTCTCGGGAAAAAATTCTTTTTCGAACACAAAAATATGCGTCGAATAAAAACGTCGGCAAAATTTGTAGTTCTGTACACGATTGAAACCCGAAACATCACCTTCTTTCATGAAAAAAGCAGACTTTACGTATTGGCTGCTATAATAAGAAGTTGTATTTTTCGTTTCCCGAAATCGTTTTATGAAATTATTGGTTGATATCAAGAATAAAAATGAGAAAGCGTTCCAGAAATGCGACCTGTAACACAATTTTTCTCAAACCCTATTTGTGGATAAATGTGATGTCGTTTCTTAGCATTTCAGAAGTATGTATGATGTCCTAAAGTGTATAGGTATATACTCAGAGGATATGCATAAACTCCAAAATCATCGCCAATTTTTGTCGATTTTTTGAGTTTGACTGGTTTTTTGAGTTTTCAAAAATCATGGGGAGTTGCGAAGCACGACTAAAATCGTAGAAAAATGTATTTTTCGATGGAAATTATTTATTGTAATCGGATGATATAACAAATTATGAGGTTTATCATGTATTAGAGTTGAAAAAATTGGAAAAAATGAAAATATATTTGAAAAATGGGAATAGTGGGGAGTTTCGACGTATGCTTTGTTTGGGGGTCAAAACTAGCAAGAAGTAGTTTTTTCAAATTTGTGAATCGAATCTCGAGAGCATCTGAATATAAACTTCCAGGTTCAAGGATTTGCGTAAAATCCAAAATCATTTCCTCCAAATCTGTCGGAGGACACAGGGACAGAAAAAGGGCCTGATGGGCACCCTTGCCCGAGTCCCGTTATACTCCAGATTTCCTCTCCTTTTCTTTCTCCTCTCTTTACCCTTATCTTAACCTATATAAATATCTTCATTTATCCTTACTTAACCCTCCATAAACACCCCCCCCCTATCTCTCTCTGACCTTCTATCCCCTGCCCTCCTGTCACCCCGTCTCTTTTGTTCTGTCAACCCTCTTTCTCTCACTCCCCATTTCTCTCTTCCTCCTCTCTCTATGTGCATTGTCCGCCTTCCTGTTCTTGAAGTCAAATACTGCCTATTCTCTCTTTTCTATAAGTCTCACTTCCTCCCTTACCTTATCAATGGATTCTTTGACTTCCCCCTTTACCTTATCGATGTATTCTCTGAACTTTTCTAGCAGCGTGACTACTCCTATTCCTCCGCCGACTTTTTCGCCTCCTGCTTTCCCAGTTGTTCTCTAAATTACTCTCCTCCTGTATACACTAACAACAGCCTCCTTCTCCCTCCCCTTCTTTACTCTTTTTACAATCAACCCCTCAACATTCTCTTCTTTTCTGTCCGCTCTCTTATCTTCGACCAATTTCCTACTGACCCTTGGCACTATACTACCCATCCTCCAACCTCTCTTGTATCCTCTGCGTGCTCCTTGCCTTGTCCACATAATTCCCCTTTAACAGCTTTTGTTTCAAGCCCACCCAACATTCTTTATATACGTTCACAGCTCACTCATCATTACCACCTCCCATTTATCCTCGCCTTCTCCCCCTCTTCTAACTAAAACCCTTCCCCTCTCTTACTCTCTATCAATCTTTCCTGCCCCCCCCCCTCTTTTTAGATTTAAATAGTCATATTTCTAACATTTATATTTCGAACTGATCAGAATTCGTATAATATTACTACCCAATAGCCACAATAAATTTCGAAGTTTATACGTGACTTTTAAAAAAAATTGCAGAAAAAAATAAGGAAAGACCAAATACACCTGCCTCACATGGAATTTCCGTAACTAAATCTCAAGTAAGAATAAAAATAGAAAACCGAATTTTAAGTCAATAAGGCTATTTCTAACTGTCCCAAAAAAGTGTGAAAATTGGAAAAGGGCATGGACTTGTCTCGGAAATTCGGGACGACTAGCTGACAGGTTATCAAAAGATGTATGCCCGTGTATTTCTGTATGCATAATCATTGTTTGTAATGATCAACTCATGCTAATCATTATATAATATAACAAAATAAAGCAAAATAAAGCATGCAATTTGCATGGAAAAACTCTAAAACTCGTATGAAGGAGAACGCATAAACAAAGGGTACCGCCCGTTAACAATAGTGAAATGCCCCCTTCCGGGAATCTCAAAATGAACTTGAGCTATCTTTTTCAGACTATTTAAGAGGTTGTTTGGCCATATGAGTAGCCACAATTTCGATCCCTATTGGCAAAGAAAGCGACCACCGCGGGTCAGTGGCGCTGCGGCATTAAAACAAATATGGCTGCTCGGGGGACTGAGCTTACAAGATGGCTTATTGCATATCATCTAGAAATATGATTGAGGGCAAAAGAGTTCTAAATTCGGGTTTTGTGATCATTTGTGGATCAACTTCCAAATCTAATATGTGCATCGACTTGCTGTTTTCTCTATGTTCACGAACAATTGTCTTGTCATCAGAATTTTTATCCTCAAGATTCAGCCTTCTTAGCCACTCTGAGCGGTTTTCTACTTATACTATTTGTCCAGCATCGTTTTCAATTTTGACACTAGCAATTCCAATTTTGGGCACTTTGTGGAAACTTAAATTAAATCTATTGCTATTTTTCTGGAATTGCACCTGGCAACACAGCAGTAGCCACTGGTATTATTCACTTTCCTATGTTTTGTAGAAAATGCCATTTCCGTGCACCTATATACACACTTTAAATATTGAAAGAAACCTAAAATATATTAAAAATATGTTAAAAGTTACCTATTTAATAAAAAAAATATAATTGAGTTGATCGATGCGCAGAGCACATGTAAAGTATGCTATGGGTACTCATACAGATCCCTGTGGGCAGCCATTTTGTATAGTATGCTTGGTGGCCACCAGGTCTCGCATCGCAAGTTTAAAATGCCAATAATAAATATTCGGTTCGGTTCCTTTGAAATCAAACCGATAGGCCTATGAAAAAGCAACCTACCGCGTCCTTAGGTTGCGAATAGCTTAGTTGCTATGATACCAGTACTGTCCCTAACCGCAGAGGTTACATGGTGCGCCTGCACACTCTGTGGTGCCAAGGAAACCCAGAGCTCTCGCACCTTTCACAGCAAGTGTTAAGAAACCGTGCCGTAAACCTTTCGCGAACAAGGAATGTACGCGGAACGCTTCCTCAACAGCTGCAAGAACAAGCTGCAGATGAAAATCAGAAAGCGACATTAAGACCAACTGCTGAAACAAGGCTCCCCTCGAGAGATGATGGCGATTTTAGGACCAGGAGAAACATTAACATTCAGGTTCCTCCCAAGCCTCATGATCCAGCTGAAATGAATGTTACCCTTCGTGGGAAGCTCTCAGACGATTCCGACCTCTGGACTATCACTTGTTCAGTTTATGATGCGGCGAGAGCTTTGGCTGATTCAAATCGGAGGTCCAAACCAACGATTGATGGAAGGACTAAAAAGCGCTTGCATCAACTGAACAAGAAGATTAGCTGGGCAAGACAAAACCCGTCCCGTATGCATACGCAAAGAAGACGCATTCATAGATAGACTCTCATTACTTAGGAGCTTAAGTATTGCATAATTAGATTCGAAGTGAAGTCAAGACACATCAATAGTGAAACATACAAATCATTCATTATCTAGATCATGCAAGATTTTTGTCTAATAGTCCCAAATCAGCGGAACAGTTGACCAAATTGTTTGATTTTGGAGGCTTAGTTACTGTGATGGATGAAGACACTGATGAAGATTAGAGTGTACTTCATAGGAAAAGTAGCTTTTTGAATTCATTAATTAGGCGTTAAAGTTATGAGAGTCTATCTATGAATGCGTCTTCTTTGCGGATATTGATGGATAAGAAAGTTCACTGTCGTTCTCTCATTCGTGTAAGTTAACACGTTCCACTAAACACTATTGAAATATTAATCTGTTGATAAATGTTTTTTTTCATAATCTGTATTTCTGAGTTTACGTTCATTTTCTCTGCTTCCTTCAATAGTGGCAGTAGAGACTCATTAATGAGCCATTTCTGATGTTCATAAATATTTCTAATCTATGATTAAGAATTTACTACAAATACAACATGCATCGTTTGGCCATAGAATAAACATCTAAATACTAAAAAATAACTGTCTTAGAATTTTTGTTTTGTTCATAAGCTAATAGCTTGAAAATCTGAGATATTCTATTTGAACTGGAATCGACCAGATTCCTGATGTAAAATGAACTTCTAGAACAACACTACAAATGAAAAGCATTCCTATATTTATATGTTCACATATATAAGTAGATTTATACACCTAACAATGTAAGTGCGATCAGCCATTAAAGCAAAGTTATCGCACTTTGCCATTTTTTTCTGTTAGATAATTATTGTAGGTTAGAAAAACTCAATGTCATGACTCGGAAAAATTCACACGTATTTCTATTTAGGAGTAGTATATGCCTGATTCTTTTCGTTGCGATATCATTATCAGTTTTTGCAAAAAATATATATTGTAAAATGATAGTTTTTAGTCCATAGGTCATAGGTTGGTCATAGGTTACCAAATAGTAGCTACTTATATTATAGCCAGACTCAGCCCTATCCGGCTCCTAAGCCTTTGAATGGCAAGCATCCGTAAATATATGACTGGCTTTCATTGGGGCCAAAAAAATTCCGACAGAGAGCGGGTCGGCGCATCGGTTCTGTTTCATCATTATCTCATATGGAAAATTGGACAAATAATTCATAGAATTTGAATTTTTAAGAAAAGGATAATGTTAAGACTGATAATATTTCTAGACGAAAAAAATCTCACCAAAAATACCGATAGGAACCGAGTAAAAAAATGTTTGAGTACATGTATAATTTTCCATATACATACATTGAATTAATAACATGATAAATAGAAAAAACTTAATCACCTACAAGTACAGTTTGAAATAATTGAAAGATGGAATAATAATAATGAAAATCATTATAATCAAAAGTTAATATTATTCACTAATATTCTTTAAACTTATTTTTCTAATAACAATATATTGTGGTATTCTTCTGATATTCTGTACCTCAAATATACTGTATTTTGGAATTCACAGATAGGAACATTATAATATATATTATATTTTGAAACTTGTAATAAATACCAAATTATGCATTTAATTTTTTCATGAAACTTACCAATATGCATAAATAACAAAAGTAATGTTTGATTGCTTGAATATATTATTTATGGCATTTCAATATTCATCACTTTCAATTAAAGATATCCTATCTTAAAGCTTCATTTGCAGCAGGAAATATTGAATCATATAATTAATTTTTGGAAATCAGACTTATTGTAAATAAATAAAAACAGTAAAAATGATTTCATATTTGCAACAATATTCCGGATTACACAATTTCAGATAAGATAACATTTTAAATATAGTAGCTATAATTTCTAGAAAGTAATAAGAAGAAATAAATCTTGTATTTTTTTCCAACAAAAGCATAGGAAATTGAATAATTTGAAATTTAGAAAAAATTATCAGTTCTCAAGATAAAAAATATGACAATCAATTTTTGAAATTCGGTCAATTTTTATTAGAAACAAATTTAATATTTCCACATTAAAATTTGAAAAATTGGATTCGTTGAAATACAAAGGAATTCAAATTGTATTATGTTTAACCAAAAGCCTTACAAATTTAAGAATGTAAAGTCGAAAACTTTAAGATTCAATTTATTTCCAATTCGAAACAATTGAAATTCGACATTTTCAAATTGAAAACTTGAATTTTATATTTTCGTTTCATTTTCAAAAATATAATTCAATATTCACATTGATTAGACGAATTTCTTATCAAGAAATACTCGATGCAATTTTAATTATTTTGAATAGAGAGATTTCCAGTTAGAATCCTTTGGAATTTAATGATTTAAAAAAAATATTCGAAATATTAGATGATTTTGAATCACAAGCTCAATACATGAACAAATTTCCACTGCTACTAAATTTTGAAAAAAAATTAAAGAAGTAATCTCATATGACTTGAGGGTCCGTTATTTAACTTGAGCTTTTTTAAGGAAGTTTTTGTTGTTTTTTTCAATGTTTTTGTAATGCATGCATTCTTTTTTTATCTTTATAATTATCCTTTTTTACATTCCAAGCATCGTGCATAATTTTTATAAATACTTTCAATCTTATTCTAAAAAAAAAACAATAATTTCTTGATACTTACTTGTTTTACGCTCTTCTGTAATCAGCAACTTCTTCCCTAAAAATGAGTTCAAAAATTTGCCAAACAATGTGCATTCGGACAAGCATAATATTGATGATTATTCTTGTTAAAATAAAGTCAGGTTTCCGTTGAGTTTCCTGGGATATAACTCAAAGATTAAGTGAAATTTGAGATGGGAAGTGTAGTCGATGCGTAAATTTTTAATGATTTTGAACAATTATTATGGAATTTCTTGGATGTTAGAATAATGGAATAAAATTAAACACTTACGCTGATTTAATCAGATTTTGGATCACTCAATACTTATAATATTATTGCTTTTTTATTTATAATATTATTACGGCAATTATGACACAAGGGCTAAAGTCAAACACGCGATATCTTTGGGTTAACTGCGTTGAACCAGGGCCGATGCGCCGACGCGCTCTCTGTCGGAATTTTTTGAAAGACAGTCATATATTTACGGAAATTTCCTCAAGGAGTCGGATAGGGCTGGCCAGGCTACTCCTTGAATAGTGTGAAAAAGATATAGCTCAGAAATAAAAATAAATGAAGGACTGTATACAGAACTAAAAAATTGAACATTGCTCATTTCGGAGAATTTTTTTGCGGAAAAACATGACGTTGCGAAAAACTTCCATTATTTGCATTGTTTTGAATTATAGTTATTGCACGTGGAAATAAATTAAATCAATCAAACCTCTACTTTGGAGTGCCTTTTCTTTGAGTAATAATTAATGTCACATCCTTGACCGCATGATGAAATACGAACTCTAACCCATTCAGAAACAATGTTTACCACAAGAAGCCTGTGGTGCTATTGAACAATTCTTAGTTACTTCTTTTTCAAATCGGTTATTTCAAGACAATTTTTTTTTTTTGTGACAAGCTTGAAGGCCATGCCCGTCATTGTTTTTCGCAGCAACTTACGTCCATATGAATTTAGATATCGGATTAACATTTTCGGAAATTAGATAACAGGCACTACGGAAAATTTGTACGACTCCTAATTTATGAAACTACGAACAAAATTAAATTTTTGAAAATTTCCGGAAAATTTTGTTTGTATTTTCAGAAATTCTGGACCATACGAACCTTCCTTAGTTCCTTCTACATAATTTACCAGATTTTTCAACTCTATATTCCAATTCACGTGATATGAGGTGTCGAAAAAAATTATCGGTGAAGTAGGAATCGGGTAACTAAAGCATGGCCTTGTTCATTAAATCTGGTATTAATGAAGAAAATATTCATTAAATTATGAGAATATATGAATGTATTGTCAATTTATCATTTTTTTCAGTTATTCGAGAAAGTGAAAGAGAAAAGAGGCATAGAAACTATGAAAAAGTATGTGACGGTAGTAAACGGAGATGTGTCACTACCAGGATTGGGATTATCGGCTGAAGACAGAAAAATGTTATGTGAAAAAGTCAACATTGTTTATCACGCAGCAGCCACAGTTAGGTAAGCAAGTTTCAATGAAAATATTTTTCATCTTCAATCTAGAAATATTACTTAAAGGAATCTATGACCAAAAACGACCAATTTCAATTCCGAAATTTGTAAAGTCTTGTTTTAGTAAAAATTCTATTCTAAAACAAAGACCAAGTCATTGGAACATAAGTGCATGTTTGAAAAAATTAGGTTGGAATCAGAAAAATGATAGAAACTCTACTAATGCAGTTTTGAATGAATTTTATGATAGGTTTGATGAACTACTCAAGAGAGCCGTATTGTTGAACACGCGTGGTACAAAGCAAATGTTGGAATTGGCCAAAGAAATGAAAAACTTAGTTCTTTTTGCACACATTAGCACAGCATACTGTCATCTCGAAGAAAAGGTATGTTAAGGAAAAAAACTCAGAAGTGCTCAAATTACCAATACTCATCAATTAATTCTTCCAAACGAAAGTTTGACACCCATTCAACACCTGATCCTCACTTCATTCTATCAAAACAAATCCCATATGAATGGTGAGAATGAAGTATCTCCAGAACACGAAGGAATAATAAGGAGACCCAACTCCGTTTCGCCACTTGGCAATAGAAACATTACCGTAAGTGCCAGATATATTTTCTAGAAGATCCCAAGTTTTCGTGCGCAGGCGCGCAGTTAACTTCTTCCTATGCATGGAAAAGTGTGCGAGTAAGGAATCTTGTCAAATTGACGCAAGATAGAACGGTTACGTTCGTTTGTTTTGATGCAGGTGTCAAAATGTTTTCCATTGCAAGCTATTATTATTTAAATTGATCACAGTGTTTTTTGACGTAGTTAAGTGAAGGATTCCAGCATTAAGACTTGCGAACATAAAAAATACATTATAAAAGTGGTAAGTAATGTAGACTGTAATCCAGTCGCCTAAGATCGCAAATATTGTAAACCGTTAAATATTTTAACCTCATCTTATATGCATACTTTTTTATCTTTCACATATCATATGGTGAAAGATTTTTTAGTTTGATTTGAACAAAATTATGCTGCAAGATTGTAACAGATTTAATATGTAACATCGTACTCTGAAAGAATAATAGCTTTCCTAATAATGTTTCCTAATACATTATCATTATGAACAAATTACATACTTTTTTTTCGGAAAATTTTATAAAAACTAAATCGCTTTATTAAAATATCAAAACATTTTCAAGTATGCGTCCTGATTGAATTCTATAAATGCTTATAAATACGCAATTTACCAATTTCCAAACTGAGTCACCTCATAATAACTTTTAATGAAATTATAATATTTTTCATTTTTACGTTTCGGAAAACTTCAAACTTTCCAATCAAGTTACATTGCTTCCATTATTTCTTCATCATTTAACGAATTTAAACTTACCTATACATTTACTCCTCAAAATCTGTTCACACATTTTTCAAACAAACACTGGAAATTAAAACTACTTTTTATACATTTATTTTGTGTATCTTCCGTATGAAGATCAACGAAAAAACACAACCTCTCTAGCTTGCGTCAATTTGACAAACTTTCTCACTCACACACTTTTCCATGAATAGGAAGAGGACAACTGCGCGCCTGCGCACCCAAAACTTGGGATCTTCCAGTGAAAATGTCTGACACTTGCGGTCCCACTGACAGTTGGGTCTCCTTATTATTCCTTCGTGCTCCAGAATAATGATCTTTGAAATATTTTCAATCATAATTAAACCATTGGAATAGATAATAGTAAGGATAGAATCATATAATAAGGAATCGAACTGTGAAAATTTCAGTAATTTTATTGAATGATTTATCAAAAATAAAAGTAGTAGTTTCTTATTATTCACAAAAGATTCGCGTAGAATCAAATGTAGAACTAAGATTTCCAATATTCTTTAAAATTACGAAAAAGGGAATATTGTCTAAGCCAAGGTTTTATATATTTTTATATAAGTTAAGTTTTATATAAGTTTTATATAATGTAAGTTTTTTATAGTAATACTTTTTTCAATAATGCATTTCACAGTTGTCGCAAGGATTTTCAAGATTCCCTAGTTCGAGAAGTATGAAATGACCTATTATTCAAATAAGTTTCATCAAAAAGTAAAAAAATTATGATTATTTACAGTATATTAAATATAGGTTTTTTATAGGAAAATTTGGTCCAGACATAATTCACAGTTGATGCAAGGACATAAAAAATTCCTTGGTCGTAGACAAATCGATTGACCTGCATTATTATTAAATTTTATCTGAAAGTAAGGAAGTTGTGATCATTTATATAGTATTTGAAGAATAGGTTTTTTCGATAAAATTTTTTCCAGACAAATATTTAAAACAGCGGTGTCCAACGCGTAAGCAACGGTGTGAATAACTGTCACCCGTCAATTTCCTCTTACCACCTTGGGTGCGTTCATGCGGTGAGCGCAATGTGGGAAAGGGTCCTCATCGGCCGTGCTGTGTGAACGGTGCGCGCAAGTAGGCGTGGTCAGGCGTAGTCAGATGAAGCCCGTGGTGGAACGAGGAGAGAATTCTCGATGAAGCGCTCGGAGAAGGGGAAGAAAGGAGAAGCGCGCCCATGTTGCGTTGGACACAACTGAATTAAAAGTTGATGCAAAAACCTTAAAAAATTCTATGGTTCGAGTGTTTGTAACGATATTTTTCTCTTTCTTATTTTTTTGTCTCACATGCGTGAATCGAAACCAATTTCAGCTCGAATTTTGGCTCGTTAAACATTTTTTCAATCTGATTTTCACATTTCATGAAATCTCGTGGATTCCCTGAACATATTTGGAATCCTATGGAATCCCGTGAATTCCTTCGAAAATTTCCCAAGTCCTTTAGAATTTGTTCAATCATGTGAAAAAACCTTGAAATTCCATGAAATATTTCGAAATATTCCGAGATCCAATGAAATCGTTGAAATGCCTTCAGCATGAATGAAAATAATAAAATCCTTTGAAATCTCGCCCTAAATTGCTTATGCTACCTTAAGGAAGTTCCCTCGGTACGTAGCAAGTCAGGTGGAAGAACGCTTCGACTTTTCATTGACTCACACAGTCCCAGTCATAGGTTTGGCAACGTCGCGTCGCGCTCTTACCTCGCCCTCCTAAAATTCAGCCACGACGTTCGAGAGCACGTGTGTCATCCGAAATTCACGCATAAGCCAGAGCA
>WSXT02025271.1:0-13946 GCA_011762715.2 Neuroterus valhalla | reverse complement strand
TATTTCTTACTTCTTCGTACCCTACAACATATTGAAATTTCAAGAAAATTGGAGGCGGACACCTTGTAAGGGTTCCTAGTAAGTAACAAAGTAGGTAAAGGAATAGAGAAGGCGATTTTATTAAGACTTTTAAGCCCGTGAAAGGGTGATGGTTTGAACGAATATTTCAATTATGTTTTACTCAAGACGCGTCTGTGTAAAGTTAGTAAATTCTTATTACCTCAATCAGGACCGGTTTGTATTTAAATTGTCATAACGTATTTGGACGCTCACTAAGAGTTGAATTTCTAGACATGAAGATGCAATATATAGAGGAATCTAGCAGAAGGATGCAATATCACATATTTGGATTAGGTATTTCTGTTTCTCAGAAAAAAGGAGTCTTTTTAGAGTAATCTTATATGTCAGGAGAATAGTCCTGGTTCTCTTTGCCATCTCCAGCTCTTCCTCCCTCTTCTCCACAATT
The DNA here is from genome assembly GCA_011762715.2 of Neuroterus valhalla. NCBI lineage: Eukaryota > Metazoa > Arthropoda > Insecta > Hymenoptera > Cynipidae > Neuroterus > Neuroterus valhalla. The sequence goes on along the minus strand of WSXT02025271.1, from coordinate 13,480 downwards.
GCGTAGCCTGAAGGCAGTTTGTCGAATGAAATATGTATCTGAGAAGTACGTAATACGTATGGTTATTCCCACAAGGCAAATCACGAGAAAGTAGGAGTTCAGAGATGAAAATGTGAAAAAAAAAGGAAAGAGGAAGCAAAAACGGAAAAATGTGAGGGTAAATTTTAGATACACGTATTCAGCCTTATCTAAGGTTTCACCTTACTACTTCGCTTTTGCAGGAATGCACAAAAATGATAGTGATACCAATTCGTACTAGCATCATGTAAAAGGATCTTTGAAGTTTTGAGGTGAGCCCAAAACTTTTTCGCTTGCAAAAGTAGTATTTGTTGGTTGAATATATAGCAGGCGTAGCTGTGCTCTATATACAAAAAATATCTTTCTTTATAGAAATCCAAAGGAATAGGTCCAATTTTACAGATTACAGAGATTGAATTTGGAACATAGCTGTTATTTTTGATAGAAATTTTCTAGAAAAATTGGACAAAACCTTCTCCAGGTGTATTTCGATAAATAGGTCTGAAAAAACATTATTCAAGATAATCATACTTAAGGCTTGCAACGAGTTCCATTTGTTTGAATTCGACGAAGATAATCAATCCCACGGATCAAAAAAAATTTAACTGATTATTAGGATTCGTTTTTCTATATTTAATTAAAGAATTCTACTTCGACAAATAATTCCATCAGCTATAAAGTATTCTCATGAAACTGAAGATCCAATTTCCTTCTGAAAATGTTTATGAAGGAGCACAAGTTCCTAGAGGATTTCCGTAAGCGATCCTACAAATTTTTATGGTAGTATGCTACAGAATATCGCTTATCTGAAACAAGCAGAAGGGTAAACACAGTTTTTGGACCATAAATTAAGGAGATTTGAATCGAAATAATGACAACTCTGCTGCGTCTTCTATTACTATAGCGAACAACAACCAGGTCTACGAACTTGAATCCAGGACTGCATCCATCCCGCAAGAGATAACCTAATGCCAAGCCATATTAGCGCCAGAACTGTGTAATAGGCGCGGATAGGTCTACGCATCTCTGATTTGCCACTCCAGTGTGGTATCCCGATTAGCCGACCATTTTAATGAAAACCTAACAACGCTATTTCGACTTCCGGTTTCGTAGATACGTTTATCTCCTTTACTGATTCCATCACAATATCTTTTTTTCATGGAATAAATTTCATGGATGAGGGATAAGATTGCTCAAATTTTAAAAATATGTACCTCGTAGGTGATCTAAATCATTCAATAAATTGTTAAGTTGAAGAATGTTAAATACACTTTCCTGGTGATGAAAACATCAATTTGATGGAAACTAGTTTTGTTCGCAAAGAAATGTAGACCAGTGAGTTTTGGACACATAGATACTGGATGGATCCTCTCAGAAACAATTGTTATATAATTATGGGGACAAATCATTCGAAAATTAACTACACGAGCAATCTTTGCATAGTTATTATTGACCTGAAATAAATATTTTATAGTATTTCACCCTGAATGGTGAAAAAATTAACAAGATTGATGGAAAATCCTCTAGAATAAAGTGTTGAATAATTCAGTTCATTGGGAGACTGTTCATTAGGGTGGTCAAAAAATGCATCAGAAAATTTTTTTTCCGAACTTTTATGCAATACGCCCAGAAATTTGTTCAAATCCACAAAAAAATGAATGCATTTTTTGATTTAAACAAAAATAATATTCAGAAGTGGCGCAAGCCCCATGAAGTTTAACACGTATTTCCCATAAGAAAAAAAATACTTTTTCGTGAATTTTATTCAGAATTCTCAATATGAAGTAAATCGAGTTCGAAATTCTCGATTTCTCTTCACGATTAGTCCCAAAATGCGAATCAAATCATACTTTCCAAATATTACGCCCATAAGTCTGTTTTATAGGGTCCCAAGAAAACCCCATAAGAGAAGAAATGGGTTTTTCGAGTTTTTGACGCTAATTATGATTTTCTTGTATTTTTTTTACGCCGATTGTTTCACATACATGAAATATTATTTTATACTGATAATAAGATGTTTATTTAATTTGATTAAACAATTTATTATTGTTTTTAGCAACTTTCTCTTTAAAAAGGGTTTGAAAGTCATGGTTTTTTCTGGATTTTTCAATTTGTTTTCAACGTTCCAGTTGGAGCAAGGTGACAATCAATTATTCTACAAAAAAAATCATTTAAACAATTCGTAATAATTATCACAATATTCTCTTCGATTAATGCTACGAAATTGCGGAGTCTTCTAAAATTTTCAACTTTTTGTCACTTTTAAATTAGATTGAAGTAATAATTATTCCTTGTTAAAAAAGAATTGTTCAAAATATTTATCATCATTGCTTATAATATTTTCTTTGTTTAGTGATAGAAACTTGCAGTTTTTTCCAAAATCTTTAACTTTTTCCTACTTTTCACAAAAAGTAAGTTATTATTCAATTTACTTTACCAAAAATAATTGTTTAAACAAATCATTATTGTTCATGGCTAACATGTCCTTAATTTTGCTTAACCTTCTTAGTTGTGAACAAATAATAAATAAACATTAGAGAGAATCGTATTTTAAATAGTATTGTATTGTTTTAAGTAGATTATTTTTGTTCTTTCCCAATTAAAAAAAAAAAAAACTAATTGAAAGGAAACAGCTGAATTCATTCGGTGCAATTCGAATATTCGAATTTTCATTAAAATTATGGATTTTCAACGCAAAAATTGAATTATTAAGAAACTAGTTCAACTTTCAATCAAGGAGTTGAATTTTCGACGTAAAAATATAAATTTTGGATCAAAAATATAATTGTTGATATTTCAAAAATACAAAATTTTTATTCTAAATGAAAAACGATCTAATTAAAGCAACAATTAAATGATCTCAATCGAATTGAATAATATTCAAATTCCATTCAGTGCAAAGTTGAAAATATCAGAAAAAACCACAACTTTCTAGCACTTGTCTAAAAGAAAATTTTTGTGCCCAATAATAGATTGTTTAAATAATCATGTATGTTATCTCGCATCAATCATTACCTCAATAAGTGAAAAGAGGACAAAAAGCTCAAGAGTTAAGAAAAAACCGCAACTTTTCGGCACTAATCTGATAGAAGAAAGCCATAAACAATGATGATTTGTTTAAACAATTATTTTTGTTAAAATTAATTAAATATTCCCTCATTCAAAGTGGAAAGCGGGTAAAAAGTTAAAAAATTCAGAAAAAATCGCATGCTTCTATCATTCAGCAAAGAAAATATTATTGGCAATGATGATAAATTGTTTAAACAATTATTTTTGTTAACTTTTATTGATTATTACCTCGCTTCAACTGTAACGTTGAAAAATAAGTTGAAAAATTCAGAAAAAAGCTTGCCTTTTCAAACCTTTTCTAATAAAAAGTTGCTAAAAACAATAATAAATTGTTTAAACAATTTAAAACAACATCTTATTATAAATGAAGTAGTATTCCATGTATTTGAAACAATCTGCATTAAAAAACCGCAAAAAAATCATAAGTAGCGCCAAAAACTCGAAAAACCAATTTTTCCACTTATGGGTTTTTTGAGACCCTATAAAACAGACTTATGAAGGTGATATTTGAAAAGTAATATTTTATTCGCATGCTGTGACTAATTTTGAAGAGAAATGGTGAATCTCGAACTCGATTCGCCTAACATTAATAATTCTAAATTAAATTTACAAAAACTTTTTTTTTCTCATGGGAAATACGTGTTAAACTTCATGGGGCTTACGCCACCTCTGAATATTATTTCTTAAAAAATGCATTTATTTTATCGAGTATTCGAACAAATTTCCGAGTGTTTTACATCAAAAATCGAAAAAAAAAATTTTGAACCACCCAACTATTTATTGTCAATAAGTGATGGTAATTAGGAACAATCTCAAATTTATAATTCCTAATTTTGAAGACTTTGGTTTTTTTTTGTTTCAACGCGATTGGATGTTATTATTTTTTAGTTTAGGATGCTTTGATTAAATCCAGCAGCTTTGTGGTGGAATATCTGATTTCTAATTTTTTGGAACTAAAATAGGAAATAAAATTTGCGGCCTTCAATTTCACTCAACTGTTCGAGTTGTTTTGTCCTTCAATTTGAATACTAGTCAAATTTCATAACCTCAATGTTTTTATTGCAAAATCTCAAAATATTTTAATTAGTTGTTTATTTTTGCAAACAATAATAAGAACAAAGGTTATAGAAATTCGAAATTTGTCAATGATTCTTTTTTATTTATTAAAGGATTATGGGATAAAATACAGTTTTGGAATTGGAGTTTAATGAGAATTACTTTTCAATACGGTTGAAAGTCTTTTTATTGAGACATCCTTTCTTTCAAAGAGAACCAATAAGACTAAGAATCTAACCATTGTGACATGGTTCCCTTCAACACTCTTTTCTCTATCTTTTGTTTATATGAGCAGTTTCTGGAAGACCACACGCACTTATATTCTCTTAGTAATATACGCATTAGAAGAAGCCAAGAATTTAGCTTTTCTAAATATGACTTCATAAAATTCAGTTTTAAATTGATTTATTTTTGTTCCATACTCCAATATTTGTGCATCAAGTAAAACCAAGCTGAAACGAACTTATCAATTTTTCAACAATAAATCTCATAAAATATTCAAATTACTTTTTGATTGTCCTCAAGGACTCTAGGGTCATTTAATGTCTATAAAACCATGATCGATTCTGAAACTCAAGAATTATTCTATGATTCCTAATATTAGTTGAGATTGTCTTCCTGGTCATCTTTTCCCCCTGATATTTGGATTTTTCTCAGGAAAAACTGAAAAATGATATGAATTGCAGGGTGCACTTTGCACATGTCTCGGTTGTAAGTCATTATTCTATTTCTGAGAAGCACTTAGCTGTATTTTAGGACATAGTCAATGGAGACTTGGATGAAAGGAGCTTGCAAGTCTGGGTATGGTTTTAATGGAGGACTGGTGACGGCCTTGTAAAGGTGTTGAGACGAAGTGTTGATAACTTTGGAACGTGCTCTGGAGCAGGAGTGAAGAGGAATGGGGCATAGGGTGGTAGAGTAACGATTCGGAAGTAAAGGAGCTGCTGCCGTTTGTGGCCAGCCTCGGTAAGTGGTGAAAGCCTTGATGAGGTCAGCCGCGGGTCTTGCGTTTTGATTCGACGATGGCCACCGTTATCGGACGTACCACAAGGAATACATCTTCTCGAACGACTTCAATCGAAACGACCGTCATTGCCCCCGAAAATTAAACCAGTTCCACCACCAGCTTCCATCTTCACTTCCATTTCCCTCCAACTCTCTACTCATTACCCAAGTTTTGCTCTCAGTGCTTTGTGAATCAATCAGAAATTGTTTTGGAACATCTCCAATGTTTCCAATGTAGGTAGAGCCTGGACCAAATGAAGGGCTGGAGAGAATAACGACTTCCGCGCGTGAGCTGGGCAGACTAGCCCCTGAAAGTATGCAATCGCCGCTGAGTTCGGAGTGAACTTTTCCGATTGAAAAAACATTAACAAAATATTGGAAAAGTGCATAACAGTCAGCGAGGGAGTTGTTCGTAATGATTCGAAGTAGCTATCTGCTAAGTTTCAGGAATTTCCATCATATACTTTCAGGTCTGTGAGGAGTTTAGTGCCAGATTTACTAGCGGATAAGTCCGCGAGTCAAAGAAAACATGGCTTATTCTAAGTCAAAAACGTCTCTAGTAACTTTCTCGTAAAGTTTATATTCCTAGAGTTATAAATTTTTGAAGATTGAAAATTCAACATTTTTCGCTAACTTTGATTGTTATTCACTTACGATCTGTTTGATGCTTCTTGAAACTGAAAAAGGTAACTATTCTTCTAAATTTACCCTTAACATTAGTGTTCTTTAAGAGCCGGCTCCGTCGATTCGATTTACACGCGAATGTACTAGTAACATCCCGGATACCACCGAACGTCTTGCAAACATTTCGAAAACGTTTTCTGGCAAACGTTAGAACGTTTGTAAATTTTGGTTGGAGGCAACGTTTTTAAAACGTTTTTAAAACGTTGGATACTCACGCAAATTTTTTATTTTTTGCCTGAACAAAACTTTTTATAAACTTTCTGAAAACGTTTGGTAAGCGTTAGACCAAGCAAAATTTGAGCAGATTGAATTTCCAAACGTCTCTTAAACGTTTGCGAGACATTTCATCAAAAGTTTACCAAAAAATTTAGTAGATTTAGTAGATTTTAGTAGTAGATCAAACACTTTAACGGTATTTAGACCATACCCTAATTTCGAACAATAACTTTACTTGTCTTTCCTTATAAATATATTTTGAAAGTAGTATATGTAGTAATCGCCATAGTTGTCACTTGCGAGTAAGATCACGCGATCTATCGGATACATTTTTTGATCAAACGTTTGAAAAACGTTTTGAATACGGTCTTAATTTCGATCGTTCGAAATTTCACTTCTGAAACGTTTATCAAACTGCTTTTGAACGTTTACCAAATTTGTTTTTAACGTTTTCCAAACGTTCTGAGAATGTTTGAAATACTTGTTGAATTTGTAGTCACTTGAAATTTTCTGGGTCAAACATTTTTAAAAGTTTTGTTCATTTGAGTCTCAAAAATCAGCTAAAGTATCCAACGTTTTCAAAACGTTCTTATCACCAAAAATTCCAAACGTTTTGGGTTTGCCAGAAAATGTTTTGAGAACATTTCCGATACGTCTGTGTGTTATTCGAGACGATAACTAGGAAAACGTTAAAATATCTTTCATCATTTGAAGAAAACTCTCGAATCCCTAAAATATTCAAAATATTTTGAAGTGAGCAAGAGCACGTGTTTACTTAAGGATGTACACTAATTACAGTCAATCTGAAAATTCGATAATCTTTATAATGATTTATAAAATTGACCAAAATATATCTATTATAAATGCTGCAAATTAAGATGGAGGTTTCTAAGTGTACTTCAGAAAAAAAAATTTAGGTTCAAATTGTTTCTTTTTTCAGCATTTATTTAGAGTTTTAGTTTTTGCCTCCTCGTTAGAGAAAAATTAGAATGCTTATCCAATCCTAATGGTCAAGGCCTCATTTGACGAGTCTTTGGAGGATCCTCTACAATACTATTTGGGTAGATTGTATTTAAACAATTTATTAAGAAATCATAATTATTGTAATTGTTATTAACAATGAAAGTTCGAATTTCAATCTACACTACCCAATTAGAAGTGTAGACTGTGAATAACTTCTGACAAATAAATAATTTCAACCTGAATTTTTTTTTCTGAAGCACACTTATAAGCCTCCTCCAGAATACGCAGCAATTATTAATAGATACATTTTGGTCAATTGTATAAATCATCATGCAAATTATCGAATTTTGAGATTGACTGTAACTAGAGTACGTCTTCAACAATATCAGCGTTCCAATGGTGTTTATTGGACGTAAGCGTTCTCGAGATGAACAAGCGTGTGGAATACTAATATCGACAAAAAAGTTTGGAACAACTCGACGAAGCCGGCTTTTAAACAGTGTTAATATTAGGAGTAACTTTTGAAGAATGAGTAGCTTCTTTCAATTTCAAGAAGCATCAAACAGGTGGAAAGTGAATAACAATCAAAGTTGGCGAAAACGACTTCTTAACATCTTTGTTTTATTTTAGCGAAAAATGTCGAATTTTCGACCTTCAAAAATTTAAAACTCTAGGAATTCAAATTTGTCGAGAAAGTTACCAAAAGACGTTTTCCTCTTGAAATAAGCCATTTCTAAATAAAAAGTTGTCTAGCTAAAAACATCAATTTTTTCATAATTTGTTTGAAAAATTGCAAATCAAACAAAAGGTAATACTTTTATAAAAAAAAAAAAACGCCGGAAAAATTTGGATTCAGCGACTCAAAATACATAGCAATGGTTTCATGCAGTAAAATACTGTCCTTCTACCATTGGATATATTATTGCATACGGCAGCATTGCCCACTCGCGGACTAATCCGCAAGTAAATCCAGTACTAAACCCTTCACAGTTCTGAAAGTATATGATGGAAATTCCTGAAACTTAGCGAATGGATACTTTGAATCATCATGAGCAACTCCCTTGCTGACTGTTATGCACTTTCCGAAGATTTTGTTAATGTTTTTTTACTAGGAAAAGTTCACTCCGAACTCACCGGCGATTGCATACTTTCAGGGGCTCGTCTGCCCGGGTCGTGCGCGAAAGTCGTTATCCTATCCGGCCCTTCCATTGTAAGAGAAATAAGAGCCTTTCAACTTCTATCCCTCCAAGATTTCTAGGTTCTGTTAGATGTAATTTGAACTTGTATCAATGTCAAGATTGTGATAAAAATATATATACCTATCATGGCAAAAGATATTCCTCGACAGGAGTAAGCACGAGCGAGTGAAAGGTGTTTCTTCTAAACTGTCCTGAAAGCAACCTGAAATACGCTCCACTTTATCGTATGGTTTATCCACGTGACAGCTTTGAACGTTATCGCAGATCGGATTGAAATAGTGATTAGCGCAAGAACCGGGCGTGTTACGAGGGTGCGTGCTTCATCCTTATCGGCCATAGGTACCTGATAACAATCAGGCATTTAGTACCCTCCGATAGCTACGCTAATCCTCGACCCCAGTAGATGAAAGAAGCAGTGGTTGTCAGTCTTTCTAATCGGCCTGCAATTTTTCCCTTTCGGATTCCTGCCTTCATATACATGCAAACAAACTGTCTCATTTTTCATTCCTCTGATTCCCCAAAGGTGAACCATCACGAATGGATTTTACCACAACTTTTCTGTCTAGTTGGAAAATCCTTCATATACTGTGTTTCCAAGTCAAGGTGGCGACTTGACCGGGAAACCGGAAAAGACCGGGAATTTCATTGACCGAAAAAAACCAGGAAATGACCAGGAATTCAATTGTAAAATCGGGAATTCACTTGACTCAACCTAGACTATTAAGGATTCGATCAAAAAATATATAAATATATCCGTACATCATGAGATGAAGAATTTTTATTTATTCAATTATAAGAAAAAAGTTTTGCGAGGTTGTTGCTCTGTGATATTTTTATAGCTGACTCAAATTTGATAATCGAGTTTTTGGAAGTCAAACATACGGAAAGAATTGTTGCATTAAAAAAAATGTATTAACACGTTTCATTTGCTTCTCCTCGTTCATATGACTCGGGACAAGAAATCCCACGAAATTAATTATAGATTTTAATTTAGGACAGGGAGTTTCAGTGAAAAAGTATTATTTCACTTTGAACAGGGAATTGGGTACATGGAACGGGAACTTTTTGAACTAATTATAATTTGGATTTAGAAGAGAAGAATTTCAAAAAATCGTTCATACAATTCACAATTTCAAAGTCCCCTTTTCTTAATTTTAAATAAAGAAAGTACTTCAAGCAGTCTTTAGAGTAGAAATAGTGTTCCGAAGAAGAAATATTTCTGAATCATGATAGGGAACTTGTTTAAATTGTTCATTGCAAATTTATCCTTTTTTAGTTAAAAAATCAACTTCTTGTTCAGAATTTAATTTTGTTTGTTGGAAATCGAATTCTTCTGTTAAAGCTGCACTATTCCGATTCAAGATTCATCTCTGGTCGAAATTGTAACTACTTTGTGAATAATCAATCCATCTTTTCTTGGTGGAAATTCAAGTATTTAGTTGAACATTGATTTTTGAATTTGGAAATTAAACTATTTCTTCGAGAATTTATGTGCTCCGTGGAAAAGTTGCTTTTTTTGTAGAAAATTATTCTCTATCGTTAAAAATTCATTTTTCGCTCAAAATACTTCTATTCCTGTTGGAAATTCATCATTATATCCCTGAAAATCGATCACTTATGTAAAAATCAATAAATTCAAATGAAAATTGAATTTCTTCACTTTTAGTTGGAAGTTTATCCTTTCTAGTTCAAAATTCGACAATTCGGTGAAAATTTGTCTTTTTGAATTGAAAATTCAATTATTTGATTTTTTGGTGGAAAATAATCTTTTTCTTCGGAAGTTAATATTCTTCTCCAAAATTTTTTCTTTACGTTAAACAATTGAAGTTATATAGTCAAACACTTTTTATGTTCATCGAACATTCATCAGGGTGAAAACTTTTGTTTGGTTCAAAATTAATTTTTCAAGCCAAAAATGTCACTATTCCATTTTTGGTCGGAATTTTTGTTTTCGTAGGTCAAATTTTTACCAATTGGTTAAAAAATAGTATCATTTGGTTGAAAATCATTTGTTATCTTTCTGGTTTGAAATTAAACCGCATCAGTTAAACATTTACAAATTTATTTGATTCTCCATCATTGTGTGTACAAGTGTAATAATTTATTTGAAATTTATTTTTTTGGTTTGTTCGCTGAAAGTTAGTTTTTTTCGTTATCAGTAATTTGTTTGGACTAAAAATTCAACTTATTCCAATTGAAAATTTAATAGTTTCAGTTGAAATTTAATCTGTTTAGTAAAACATCAATTTTTTCAATTTAAGATTTGAGTATTCAAATTTTCGTCGACAATTTATCTTTTTCAATTAAAGTTGATTGATCTGTTTGGAAACTCAACTTCTTCAGTTGAAGATTGTTTGTTTTAGTATAAAAATGTTATGCTTGGTTTCTAATTAGCTTTTTAAACTAAAAATGTTACTTTTTCATTTTTGGATAGAAATAATTATTTTTTTAGTTCGAAATTCGACTATCTTGTTGGAAAATTATATTTTTCCATAGAAAATGATTCATTCTATTTGAAAATTGATCTTCATGTTTGAATATTCACTTTCATTGTTGAAAATCAAAATAGTCAAAATTAATATTTATCCCTTTATTTGGAGATTCATCTTCTTGGTTAAAAAATGAACTATTTGGTTGAAAATCCTTTTTTTATCGAACATCGATTTTCTAAATTTTAGTTCTAACCCATCCAATTTTTGTGCAAAAATGATATTTTTTGTTGAAAATTTGAGTATTCTTTTCAAAATTGGTTTAAATTGCAATGATTGATCTGTTATGTTAAAGGATGTTTAGAATGAACGTCATGAATAAAAATAAATGTTTGCGTTTTGTGGCAAATATAGACATGTTACTTCTAGTTGACCGGGAATTTCAAATCGTCCGCCGAATCGCCACCCTTCAAGTGTCTTCATCAACGATAGGAAGCCATTTCATTTTGGCAAACTAGGAAGGACCTCAATCGGTCAAAGTTGGAAACAAAGATCAAGAAGCACCTGGAGTGCGAAGTTACCAAGGAACTGGAAACAACTTCACTCCATTTCTGGTCCTTTTCCCTTCTCCTCAATTTTGAACTAGTCCGATGTAGCTGCTGCAAGCAGTGTACGCGTCGAGAAGACAACACTACGACAAAGTTAGAATTCGTATACGACATTTGTAGGAAGGTCGTGCATAGGATGAACTAGAAGACATAACCACGAGTTGTCAATTGCAGGAGGAATCTCAGAAACTTATACGAATTGGCCGCGAGCTATCCTATCCAAGCTAGAAAGACAATTTCGCTTGTATTGCAGATATATATCTTTGACCCTCCACCCTTCAGAGACAGAATTTCTGTTGCAAACATTAGGCTTCATTCACTGTTACGTCAAAAATTCTTGCGAGTTTTTTTATGATGGAATTCATATAAGAGATAAATAGCTGATCCAAGGACGTGCGAAATTCTCGGCGTACATCAAACATCAAAGAAAAGAGAGAGAGCTTTCATAATTAGATTTTCAGGGTAAGCAAGATATAACAGAGCCAGGATCTAAATCTGAATATGAATTTTGAATCTGTTCATGTTTTCAAGATTTTCAAATATATTGCTCCTTGAAGAAATTAATATAAGAGATAAATGACATGTTTAGGGACGTGAACTCCCCAGCGCATGTCAAACATGAAAGTAGAGGGCGAGAGACAACATAATTAGCTTTTTGAGGTAAACAAGATATCACAGATAGATACGTTTATTCCTCCTAACTTTTCAGAGTAAGAATCGTCATTACTCATATTAATTCTGATGTGTTAGGTACAATATCTGCGGATGCAGAGAGACCCTGGCAAAGATCAAACATCAGAAATGAAAAAAGAGTGTCACTGAAACTAGTTTCTTAGGGTAAATAAGACCTTCACAAAAACATTGAAAATATTAACAAAGAGCTAATTCGTCGAATTCATCTTTGATCCAAAAATTCTGCCCGTAAATGTAGTGAGAACACCGTAATATCTTCTATGGCAAATCCACCTTCCTCTTAATATGTCCACATATGAGAGTTCTGAAATCAACTCAAGCTGGCTCTCAAGATAATTGCCTAGTTATTCAAACAATATGTTAACGATATTTCAACCATACGTATTCGAATACGAGTTTTATTATAAGATAACAATTTTTCGGCCTTTTTTAATCGTTCTCCTCGATATGATATATTATTCACGTCAGAACATTTTTTTCTCCCGTTCACTAATCTTTCTTCGGTATTTTGCCCAAAAGTTATCAGCGGCTCGCTATTAAGTCAAAGCAATCTAACTTGCAAAATAGAATTTTTGTGATTTTCATAATCTTTGAATCCGAGCACACTAAGAACTTTATCAAATGTCGTACAAAAAACCTGTTCACATAAACGAGTAGATACTTTATTATCTTTTGTTTTGGAAATTTTTTTATACTACCAAATTTCAAATGTCAATGTACGGGGAAATAACGATTACTTCGGAGAGTGTGTGAATCTGTATTAGGAATCATGAAAAGCTAAATTATTAGACGATACTGAACATTCTCGGAACAGAATTTGTAATGATCATTTAGCTAGTTATTCCTTTTCAGCGAGCCGATAATAACTTTTTGCCGCAATATCGGAAAAAGACTATTGAACGGAAGAAAAAAATGTTCTGATGTGACGAACTACATTTACGGCAGAATTTTTCCATTAGAGATGAAAAACGATAATTCAGCTCTTTGTTAACATTTTAAATGTTTTTGTGAGGAATCGAACTTCTTTTTTCATTACTATCTTATATTTATTTTACTATTTTATGAATTAATTTTCACGATTTGTCATTTAGTTGTTCCATTATGCAAATGCTTTATTCCAATTATCACTAATAATAATTTTTTTCGATTTTAAATATTTTTGATTTATTTATGAACATAAATAAAAAATAATTATACAAATATTCATCCATAGATACGTGTTTACTTCGCTGGAAGATAGTATTCTATTTTTTAAGTCATTCATGAATACTTTGAGTTTTTAATGTTATTTATATTTTTTCATGAAATTAATTTAAAAATTCTTATTTGTTGTACATATCGTGATGAATATTCTTTCTACTATTCATTTATGAATATAAATCATAGATAATTATACAAAAATTCATCGATCGATACGAGTTTACTTTATTGCCAGATAGTATTTTATTTTTTTATTTCATCATTCTATTATGCAAATGCTTTATTTCAATTATTACCGATAATAATTTTTTCGATATTTACTCTTTTTCTTTTTTAAATT
>WSXT02025249.1:0-13948 GCA_011762715.2 Neuroterus valhalla | reverse complement strand
ATAGCATGAGGAAAATTCAAATTTGATTAATTTTAATAATTAAAAACACTTTTCTTAGCATATTTTTATCAAGAAAAAATATTTGGTAATATTTAAAATATCCAATAAATTGATAGGTCCTTAGAAAAAGTGAAGAAACTGTTATTTTTATGAGTGTATACGAATACGCTACTTACAGAATACATTCAAAAATTCTACAAAAATATCAAATTCGCAGCATCGACATCTGTAAATATCGTAAACTATAAAAATAGTAGATTTCAATTGAATTTCTTTTTAGTTTTGACATTTTTAATGAATAATGAAATTAACAATTAATTCAACCATATTATAAAATTCTATATTTCTCTTCAAATTTGGATAACGATTTATTCACGAAAATTAAAAAGTGTATTTGTGAACAATATTTGAGTAGTTATAAATGAAACATTATGAGGACACATAATTGTTCATGTATTTCAATTTTGTAGATACATAATTATATATTTAATTCAAATGATTATATATACATTGCCAAATTTGAAGAATTCAAGTTGTAGCAAGTTTTTATCGCTTCTTCTGCTCCAAGTTTTCAACTGAAACGGAAAATTCTTCAACTAAAATAGTCAAATTTTCTAACAAAAGAAATTTTTAACTACAACTATGAAGTTTTCAAGTCGAATAAGTTAAACTTTTCAATAATAATTAAGAACAGGGGACTTCCAAATTTTTTAAAGTTCACATTCAATGTTGTGTTCTTGTTTATTATCCAACTTGAATCAGCTGAAAAAATTTCACAGAGCAACGGCTTTACAACAGATTTTCCTCAAAATGAAAAAAAAATGAAAATACTTTCTCCCCTTAAGTATGGATATATATTTAAAAATTCTCAAAATCAGACCAAAGGAACGTAACTTTTTTCAAATAAAATGATAAGATCTCTTAAATTCATAAAAAGGAAGCTGTCATTTCTCGTATTTTTACGGTAAAATTTTTAACTGTCTACGTTGCATCAAGTAATTCGCGGTTCTTTAATTCAAAATTAGCTCTTGAAATAGCTTTTTGCCAGACTTTAATCACAGCCAGCGCCGCCACTCAGCTTCGGTCAACATTTCCGTCATTTTTAGTTTCGACTGTTACCTACCTGGGTATGTCTGACATTTCGAGGTTATAACTCGCTTCTCATGATTCGCTGGTGCATTTATAACATTTATATTATAATAATAAATCATTTATTTCCGTGTTATATAGATTTTGCCCGCTTCCCTTTTGTGTATATATTCCAGTGGTCGAAATAAGCTACTTTCCTTATTTTGACAGCTTCATCGGACGAAATAAGGGAAGCATGCTATTTCACCAGCTTTTTTGGGCGAAACAGCCACTCCGTTTTTTTTTAGCACGACCAAATCAATCCCCTGACATTCCCAGAGATATATAAATCCGGGTGGCAAATCGACGGACGATTTCAAATTCTCGGTCATTTCCCGGTTTTTCCCGGTCAAGTTTTTCAATTTTCCTGGTCAACTCGAAGTAAAATATATACATTTGTCGCAAAACGCAAACATTTATTTTTATTCATGATGTTCATTCAAAACATCCTTTAACACAACAGATCAAAAATTGCAAAATAGATCAGTTTGAAAAGAATATTGAAATTTCAGCCAAAAAAATATAACTTCTTTCACGAGAATCGGAACAATTAAACTTATGATTGAAAACCTCAATTCACGATGAAAAAGAAAACTGATTTCCAACCAAATAGATAAATATTTAACTGGAGCACTTCAGAATAATTTTCCAAGAAAAAATACAATATGTCAACAAAATAGTCGAATTTCAAACTCAAAAATATAACTGTTCAAACCATAAATAAAACACTAAGATTTTTAGTTTAAAAAACCAATTTCAAACCAAGCATAAGAGTTTTAGGCTAGAACAAAGAATCTTCAACTGAAGGAGTCTAGTTTTCAAAAAGATAGATTAACTTTTGCTGAAAACGAGAAATTGTCAACGGAAATTTGAGTCCTCGAATTTTAAATTGAAAAAAAATGGTTGTGAAACTGAACAATTGAATTTTCAACCGGAACTATGGAATTTTCAATTTTGATAGGTAAAATTTTCAGTTAGAAAAAAATACTTATAAGAAAAAAAAAGAACTTTCAACCAACAAAAAAAACTAACTTTCGAACAAATTATTACATTTTTATACAAAATGATGAAGAATCAAATAGAACTTCGAATACTTAACTTAAGAAGTTGAATTTTAAACCAGAAAGATATAATTTTTCAACAAATCGGTTGAAATTTGAACTATGAAAATGAAGATTCTCAAACAAAAATGGAATAGTGACATTTTTGACTAAAAAAATTAATTTTAAACAAACATAAGAGTTTTCAACAAGATGAATGTTCAATTAAAATAAAAAATGTTTGACTGTATAACTCGAATTGTTAACCGCAAAGAAGAATTTTTGAAGAATAATATTAATGATAATATTAGTTAATAATATTAACTTGAACTATGAAATTTCAATTGGAATAAGTAAAATTTTCAGTTAGAAAAAAAAGTACTCATAAGAAAAAATAACAACTTTCAACAAACAAAAAAAACTAACTTTCGAAAAAATATTACATTTTTATACAAAATGATGAAGGATGAAATAGAATTTTAATTATTTAACTAAAGAAGTTGAATTTTAATCAGAAATATGAATTTTCAACTGAAATGATGAACCTCTAACTAGAATCGACTTTTCAACAAGATATGTGAAGTTTCAACGGAATAATTGAATTCCCAATTTGAAAAGACGAATTTTCACCGAATTGTTAGATTTTGAACTAGAGAAGACAAATTTTTCATTAAAAAGGAAACAGTTGAATTTTCAGTTGAAGAAATCAATTTTTAACCAAACTGATTAATTTTCAGGTATAATGATGAATCTTCAAATGAATAGATGTATTTTAAGCAAAAAGATGAATTTTCGACCACAAAGAAGAAATAGTTGAATTTTCATATTCAAAAATTGATGTTGAACTGAACACTTGAATTTTCACAAAAAAAAAAGAATTGATTTTTAAAAAAGTAGTTACAATTTCAACCAGAGGTGAATTTCGAATCGAAATATTGCAACTTTAACAAAGAAATTTAATTTTCAACAAACAAGTTTAAATTTCAAACATGTGGTTGATTTTTTAACTCAAAAAGGATGAATTTGGAATAAACAATGTAAACAAGTTTCCTATCATAATTCAGAAATATTTCTTCTTCGGAATACTATTTCTACTCTAAACATTTCTTGAAGTACTTTCTTCTTAGAAAATTGAGAAGAGGGAAAATTGTGCCGAATTTTGAATTTGGAGGAACGATTTTTTCAAAATTCCTCTCTTCTAAATCCAAATTATAATTATTTTCAAAAGTTCCCGTTCCGTGCACGAAAATGCTCTGTTTCAAGTGAAATAATATTTTTCTACTGAAACTTCCTGTTCTAAAACAAAAACTATAATTATTTTCTGGAATTCCTTGTCCCAAATCAGATGAATGAGGAAAAGCAAATCACACGCGAAAAAACTTTTTTTCTAAATATTTAGACAATAATTCTTTCTGCATGTTTGGGCTACCATCAATTTGATTATCAAATTTGAGTCTGCTAAAAAAATCTCACAGAGCAACAAATTTGCAAAACGTTTTTCTCATAATGAAAAAAATAAAAATTCTTCCTCTCAGGAAGCATGGATGTATTTAAATCTTTTGATAATCACATTAAAGGAACGTTTCATTCCTTAAATCAAATGATAAGATATCTTTTTGATTCATAAAAAGAAAGCAATCATTTCTCGTATTTTTTCGGTTGCATTCTCAATAGTCTAGGTTGAGTCAAAGAAATTCCCGGTTTTTTAATTAAATTTCGGGTCATTTCCCGGTTTCCCGGTCAAGTCGCCTTCCTGTAAATGCCCAGGCAGTTCGAGGTTTTCCAGATGAGTAGAGACCCTGGATAAATGAAAACGATTGAAGAATACATTGAAATCCTGAAATTCAATAATTTATTATGCTTCATTCGTCATTACATGAAACACATTTTCGACCGAACACCACAAAATTTTCTACAAGGACACATTCCTTGAAAAAACACTCGAAACATAATTTTTCGATCAAATACACCAACATTTTCCAAAAGGCAGTTGTCATTTTTTTACACTTAGTACGTTTCGTAGAAATCAAGTAACTTTACAAATCATTCCATTTTCGTTAAGGAAAATACTTTGGTTATACTACAGTTTAGATCGTGACTTCATTGATTGTAACGTGGAACTTATTATTTAAATTAAATATTAAGTGCAACAATTTCAACTGGGAGCACAAAACATAATAGGAAAAAAAAACAGACCTCAGGAGACTAAAATCGGAAACGAAGATACTGAAGAGAAAAAAACTCGAGTTTTAAAATAGAAACCTGATAACTCAATCGATAGTAACTAGGTTAAAATAGTCAGATAATTATAAGATTTATTAGCTACACGCCTCCACCAATGATGGCTAATAATTGCTCCGAGTTGAGGGAGTTTAATTCTTCGAGTCTTCGCTTTCCCCGTCGAGAGGATCTTCTTCTTGGGCTTGTTTCCTTTAATTTAGTGGAATCCTCAGGATCGTCTGTGTCCTCCGTGAGACACTCGTCATTTTCTTCACTGCTAAGTTGAACCTGAAGATATTTTGATTCGCATCTCTAATAATTTCTAATCGCAAAAACTCTCCAGAGCCAACACGAAACGAAGACGATAGAGTGCAGAGAGGAAAAGAAGGATGCTAATTTTTCCTTTGGATTCTACTTTCAGAAATTTAATCTTTCCGGTTCTTATATTTTGCAAGGCGGCCACACTATATTTGAAATAAGCTTTCAGGGATTCCGGTTATCAAAAATTTGGTTACGTTTTATTCATGTTACCAAATTCAAACCTCCAAAACTAAAGAAATATTCCAAAATAATTTCCAAATTAATCTGATGCGAAATAATTCTAAATTTGAACTGCTAAATTCTAAAATTAAACATTAAAAATGGAATCGATCTTTAAACAGTAAAATAATTTAAACTGAACAGTTTCAAATTGAATTTATTCAGAATCAAACAATCAAAATTCGAATGTTCTCAATTTCAAATATAAATGTTTATTCCGACGATTCACTTTCGAAACATCATTTTTTATATTTAACATGGTTAAATACAAATAAAATATAAGTAAAATACTGGAAATATTGAATTTTTAGCGTCATCAATTTAAAATTATTGATTCAAGCTCTCCTTATTTTGAAGTGTCCAATTTAAACCATTTGTATCTGTTATTTGACTATTCATTAGGAAATAGTAATGATTTGAGTTTAAAATAAAATAGAGAGACTCATTGTTATAAATTAAAATTGTCAAATTGAAACCTTTGAAATTGAGCAACTTCATAATAAGTTTCCAAAATTGTACTATTAATTACAATTGTAAGTGCTTCAAACTGTGAGGTTTTCTTTCTCATTAAAAATAATTTAATATTTTCTACTAAAAACTGGCCACCCTGAATTTTTTAAGAGCAACTTAAGAAAATTTCCCTTTCTTAAATCTTGGATTTAGGTTCATAAGAGAAAATTGAAAAACTTTAAAAAAATTCCAAGCATCATCTGAAAGTACAACACTTATAGATTTTATTTCCTAGTTTCCACAAATAATTGCACCTACACTTTAGTCCTTTAATTCCTGAATCAAAATGCTCATTCCTCTCTCAATAAGAAACGATCAGGAGAAAAGATAGTGCATACAATACTCAGTAAGAAATTACACTGTAAATGAGAAGAAAAGATACTTTAAAAAAAAATATATATCTTGAGAAAAGAAGATTCAAACTAGAAAATACATGGCCCAATTACTTTCGCTAGAAGCCTGGAATCTAGAAAGTATTGAAGAAAAGAGAAAAAGGGAAAGAAACTCCCAATGAAAAAGCTAGAAGTAATTAAAATTCATTGAAAATATTTAATAAAAATCAATTGTTCGAATAATGCCCCGATCATGCCTGCTTCTTTACACTTAAAATTTAATTAAAATTGAAACTAGAATCCATTCGTTTCTTGCTAGATCTCCTAACACTAATTATGCATTTCTTTTTGACAAACAACGAGATTTCAGGCTCTGTCGTCGTGAATAATGTAACAAATTGATAACTAAATAATCTAGATACTAAAATTATCACATATACGCTCATGTATATGCAGCATTTTACACTCAACAATTTTTTGCATACGCAATTTACATATATAGCTTCACTAGAAAATTGGCAATGGGTATTAAATACCCACGAGGAAAACCCGTCCAATCGAGTGAGAAAATTCGGGAGGATAAGAAAAAAAGAGTTATTCGGAGGATCGAGAGTTTTTTTAAGACATAGCGGAGTGGGGTCTTCTTTTCGATTTGCTACGATTGTACGAATGCCTTCGGCTTACCTCCACTATCGAGACTCTCGAAGATTGGTCCTCTTTTTTAATCAAAGACTTGTTTGATAAAATTGGGCTCGAGCTTCCAAATGGCGAAAACGGACGTTTTTCGAAATCTGGGTCTAACTTCTCGAATTTTTCTTTAATGTCTTTTACATCTTCGATTGTTGAATCCGAAACAGGCAGGCCGTTCTGGTGACTTTTGCACATGAGACCTCTCTTGGATTCTACCAGGTTTTTATTGAGGTGAACTGAAATTGAGTTAATTGACATTTTTTTATTTGGCGAAAGACGATTTTGTGATGGGCGCTTTTGAGAGTAATGGAGGGCTCGGATGCAAGAAGGGGACGAGCGCTCGAAAAGGCTAAAAAGTATTGCCTTAACGTCTTGTGATATCGAAATTTCGAAACTCAAAATATTAAATTCAAAAAAATATGCACTTGTAGGTAATGACAAGACGGAACTTGATTTCGTGGAAAGTTTTTCAATCCCAGTTTTATTTTTGATAATAAAAATGAAAAAGTGATAAAAAAGTAGAGCGGTCGTGGGACCGCCGACAGAATCTTTGCTCCTTCGCGTTAGATGAAAAACATAAATTTGATTGTTATTTCATCCATCGATTGGAAGAAAACAGCTTTCCCCTTCCACTATGCATACATGCACGCCAGTAAAAGAAATATTGAAGCAAGAAGTATGGATTTGATCGCAATTGGAGAATAATATTTCAAAGAAGTTAAGTTATTGAAGTTTGTCAGTTTCAAGTGTAATATGTAGACATGAATTAATCTCTAGTCAATGTTATATAAAATATACAATTTATTGTAATATAGTAATTGAATAAAACTTTCACCACTTTATTGAATCGCATCACAAACATACTATGATCATTAAATCACCTGCATCAATCAGCATACGGCAAGTATCAAATGTGTGATACTCCACTCCTTATACATATACTACACCAGAAAGGGTGGGAGGGAGAAAGAGAGATCGCTGTGTTGGTGCCATGCTAAAGACATTTTCAGTCGCCTTGAACGTGACGCGGACGGTGTGTTCCCCTTTTTCGCAGTTAGCTGGCCTCGCTCAGATTATATACCCTCCCAAAAGAAGAGGGAGGGTATTATTTATTTTCTCATAGATTATTAATTTTTTTAAATGTTTGCAGTATTTATATTTTTAATTTGAATCAGTAGATAAGTGTATCAAAAGAAAATTGCACGGAATCAAAATGTTTTGTACAAAATACCAAAAATAAAACACAGGGATAATAGTCAATTATCTTTTAAACATTTATTAACTTGCATGAACATCTATTCTGATGATACATATGTATAATAATTATTCAGAATAAATGTTCATGTAAGGCAATAAATATAAATACCACAAATAATTGAATAATTTAAAAGAAAATACACAACTTTCCAAACGAGAGATAATAAATTGTTAAAAAAGAGTTTTAATTCGAAAAAAAAGTGCAGGCAGCGAGAATTGAGCGTGCAACATTGCGACTATCAGTTGAACGCCTTACCAGGTGAGCTACCAGGTGCTTGAAAATACATTTACGCTAGCTCAACGACCATCCGCTCGCAACTCTTCAAATGCTTTTTTCTCGATAATGGTCCAAAATTGCGCCTTCCTGATTATTCCCAGAAAAATTCTATTAGGTGTCTATCACTGAGGAGAGCATCGACCGAAACAAAAATTAGGTGACCAGAAGGCCCCCTTGTGAGTTGAGCCGATTTATATTTCAAAAAATAATTGAATGCGG
The DNA here is from genome assembly GCA_011762715.2 of Neuroterus valhalla. Lineage (NCBI taxonomy): Eukaryota > Metazoa > Arthropoda > Insecta > Hymenoptera > Cynipidae > Neuroterus > Neuroterus valhalla. The sequence continues at coordinate 5,735 of WSXT02025249.1, read as the reverse complement.
CAACATTTTTCTATCACTTTTTCATTTTTATTATTAAAAATATAAATGGGACTGAAAAACTTTATATAAAAAAAAGTACCGTCTTGTCATTATCTGCAAGCGCATATTTTTTTTCAATTTAATTTTTGAGTTTCGAAATTTCGATATCACAAGAAGTTTGGGACAATACTTTCTAGCGTTTTCGAGCGCTCGTCCCCTTATTGCATCCGGGCTCTCAATTCTAGGCGTTTAGGAGATTGTTGAAAATGTTTGAAGGGAGGAAATTCAAAAACATATAAGAGCCATTTCAAGAAGGGTCGACTTTCCACCTAATCGAATACGAAAATGATCTTTCTTGAAATGGCGCTTATACGTTTTTGAATGTCCACCCTTCATTTTTATTTTATTTTATTTTATTTTTATTTGAATATATTCAAATATATACTATTGAAGAGTTTGTTATATCATATGGATATATCTTGAATATTGCATGAAAAACCCCCAAAACAACAGCACCTTCCCTTTGGCAAATTCCTAGTCTTTTCTGTCGCTTTCCACGTCAGGAATATCAGAACTGTGAAATGTCATTGATTTTGATGAAAGTTGGTGAAATTGTCGAGCTTTATAGACATTTTCTTCGCATTTTTCTTTTGATTATATATGTCCATCCATTATTTGTCTGAAAGATTTATTTTTTGCAAATTTGTGAATGATTTCGATGAGGATACCCTTTTTTACACTTTCCTCCTTCGAAAAGTTTTTTTTGTAAAATCAAAAATCAGAAAATGTACTTCAAAAAATCTCTGCAGAATTCATTAGCAGGGTAGCGATTCGGCGGACAATTTCAGATTCCCGGTCATTTCCCGGTTCTTCCCGGTCATGTTTTTCACTTTTCCCGGTCAACTAGGAGTAACATATTTATATTTGTCGCAAAACGGAAACATTTATTTTTATTCATGACGTTCATTATAAACATCCTTTAACACAAAAGATGAAACATTGCAAAATAAATCGATTTTGAAGAGAATAATCTAATTTTCAACAAAAGAATATCATTTTTTTACAAAAATTAAAACAGTTGAACTTGCAATTGAAAAAATCAATTCACGATTTAAAAAAAAAACAGATTTCCACTAAAATAGATCATTATACAACCAATTTGATGAATTTTCAAATATCATTATTGATCTTCAACCAGAACAGGTAAATTTCAAAACCAGAAGATGAATTTACAACTAAAAAGATAAATATTTACTGGAGCACTTCAATTTCCAACCATGGAGGTGAATATTTAAACAAGAAGATTAATTTCCAAATTGAAAGAATCATTTGCTAAGGAAAAATATAGTTTTTTAAAAAATAGTCGAACTTCAACATCAAAAAATAATCATTTTCAACTAAAAATGGAACAGTAACATTTTCAGTTTGAAAAACCAATTTTGAACCAAGCATAAGTGTTTTATTCTCAACAAAAAATCTTTAACTGAAGGAGTTTTTAAATTTAAAGAAAAATGTTTAAACAAATAGCTTTTTCAAGAGAAACTATGGAATTTTCGATTGTTATAAGTTAAATTTTCAGTTCAAACGAACAAATTATTAAATTTATGCATAAAATGACGAAGAATCAAATGAAATTGTAAACTGTAAACTGAAGTAGTTGAATTTCTAAACCAGAAATACGAATATTCAACTGAAATGATGAGCATTTAACATTTTAAAAAAATGGAATAGTGACATTTTTGGCTTGAAAAGTTAATTCAAAAAAATGTTTAACTGTATAACTTGAATTTTTGACCGTAAAGGAAACTTTTTGAAGAATATTAACTTCAGAAGGAGAAGATAATTTTCAACAAAAAATCGATTTTTCAACAAAATATGTGAAGTTTTAACGAGGTAATTGAATTTTTAATTTAAAAAAACCAATTTTAACCGAAATGTCGAATTTGGAACTAAAAAAATAAAACTTTCACTAAAAGTGAAACAGTTGAATTTTCAGTTTAAGTATTTGATTTTCAACCAAACTGATAAATTTTAAGGTACAAATTATGAATGTTTAAATGAATAGATGTATTTTAATCAAAAAGATGAATTTTTGATAATATTGATTAATTTTCTACAGAAAAAGGCAAATTTTCCAAAAAGTTGATTTTCAAAGAAATAGTTCAATTCCCAAAATAAAAAATCAATGCTCAACTAAATACTTGAATTTTCACCAAAAAAGATGGATTGATTATTAAAAAAGTAGTTACCATTTCAACCAGAGGTGAATTTTGAATAGAAATAATGCAACTTCAACAAGAAAATTAGATTTTCCACAGACAAGTTTGAATTCCAAATAAATAGTTGATTCTTTAACACAAAAAGGATGAATTTGCAATGAACAATGAAAACAAGCTTTCTATCATAATTCAGGGATATTTCTTTTTCGGAATACTACTTCTACTCTAAAGACTGCTTGAAGTCCTTTATCCATTTAAAATCAAACAGAGGGAACTTTAAAATCGAGACGAATTTTTGATTGGAGGAAGTATTTTTGAAAATTCCTCTCTTCTAAATCCAAATTATAATTATTTTTAAAAGTTTCCGTTCCATGTCAAAAAATTCCCTGTTCCAAGTGGAATTATACTTTTTCACTGAAACTCCCTGCCCTTAAATAAAAACTATAATTATTTTCTGAAATTCCCTGTCCCAAGTCAGATAAATAAGAAAAAGCAAATAAAACATGATAAACACATTTTTTTGGAAAAATAAAGATTATTATTATTTCTGTACATTGGGTCATCTAAAAAAATCTCACAGAGCAACAAATTTTCAAAACGCTTTTCTCATAATGGAAAGAGAAGGAATTCTTCCTCTCATGACGTATAAATATTTTGAGAATCAGATTAAAGGAGATTATATTCTTCAAATCAAATAATAAAGTATCTTTCTGATTCATAAAAAGAAAGCGGTCATTTTTCGTATTTGTTCGGTAAAATTTTTAATAGTCTAGCTTGAGTCAAGTAAATTCCCGGTTTCCCGGTCAAGTCGCTACCCTGAATTAATAACTCGCGAACCAGATGAGCGTCCACCATTTTTCTCAAATAAAATAAAAGAACAAGGTATATAGTTTGAAGAAGAAAATCAAAAACCACTATCCGTTTTCCGTCAAAAATTGGATCAAACAATTTTTCTGTTTTTCGTTTTATACAATTTAGAAAAAGAAATTTTCTCGAAAAAAAACAGAATTGATTTCTATAATATGCTTGTAAGTTTCACTGAAATCCCAAAGTAAGTGTCAGGAATATTTCAATTTGAAAAAAAGGTGATTTCAAAATGACTTGACTCTCAGAACTTTTAGAATTATCAAAAAATATCAACTACACAGCACGACACCTTTGCCAACTTGCATTGAAATCGATAACATAGGCCAATATTCCTGTCGTGAAAAACATCTTTTCTGTTTTGAACATTTTTTTAGCTAGCTTTGAAAAATCTGCTGGAAACTGCATCACTTTCTACTGGCAACATTTCGGAAAGTTCAAATATTAAAGGATATATATTAACAACATAATTGGAAAATTCTCATGTTTACACTGTTTTTGATGTATTGTTGCAAGTCTTGTTTCCTAATGTCTTGCATTCCTGATTTGGATTTTTATAAAATTAATCAAATCTTTGTGAAAAATGAGAAAACTGTGTCGAATTTCGTTTTCAGATGTTCAAAAGGATTTTCCAAATCTGAGGGGAACAGGGAAAGAACGGATGTAAAGAATTTTAAGGACTGTGATCTGAATATAAAATTCTCTGAAAATTCTGGTATGTTTGGGACTTTCCAACAATATTCTGAAATTGTATGAAATAAGTACCTTGGCAAAAGGCGAGTTGGCAGATGTAGCAATGGCTTGAAGTTTTGCGTCCACATTGGGAGCAGTGATGCCAAGGACAGCTGAATTTCGTCTCAGAATTTTTCAAAACTACACAGCGTCTGTGGTATTTTTTCGAACACGATCTCTGATCGCATTTTATTGGATCCTCGCCCGTTACTTCCTTTCGACAACTCCAGCAAATCACCTTTCTCACTCTGAAAAAAAATTGGAACAACTTGTTTACAAGCTTCAAAACAAAAAATTACTTTTGATAAATAAATTGAGAAAAATAGGTCATTTACATATATCAGGAATCACAGAGGTTCAGCAGTTTGAATTTGGAGAAAAACAGAGAATTTTCTGCAAAAAAAAGAGGACATTTTTCCTCTTTTTTGATTGAAAAAACGAATGTTTCACTGAGTTTTATGCATGAAATATTTTTCAGAAATTTGAAAAGTATCAAAGAAAAATTAGGAAACAATATTCTCGAGACTCTCTTTAGTTTCTGTTGTCCAGGATGAAAAAATGTCAAAATTGGGTCAAAGGGGAAAAGTAGAGGATTAAGTAAAAAATGGGACAGGATGTGATCATGATATTTTTTGTTTATGGCTCCACCTTTTCGGTCGCTTCGACTTCTCCGTTTTTTCCACCTTCTTCTCCTGGATTGCACTAATTTGTTGCTTTTGCACTTTTAAACCGATGAAACCACTGCAATTTGGTGCTCCACACAAGCAAGGTTTTCGCTTTTCTCCATCGCAGGCCAAATTGTAATTGAAGGTCAATTCTTCCCTGGATGCAATGTCTCTTAGAGCAAAGAGTCCAATCCTCGTGTCGCCATTTACCGTCCACTTCTGCGTCTCACAATTTGGCTGACAAGAGTGATCTAAAAGAAAAGTTATCGAACTAATTTTTTCAGAACATTTACGATTTATGTGAAATCAAAAAATATTTCTATTCAAATTCATCAAAATTGGGTTGAATAGAGTAAAAAACTCACTCATGAATCGACTGAGGTTTCCCTTAGGTTCTGCATCGATCATTCTTCCAGTGTCGATCGTCAAGAAATAATAATTTTCATTCTTGAGTTCCTTCTTCCGATGAAGCCTTCGTTTATATTCAGCCTCATCAATGACTTCGCCTACGTATTCAATTACAAATTGGCCCCCTTTAATCGATTCTAAACTCCTGAGACCCCAGCCTTTTCCATCGGTGTGAAAAGCTTCCATCGCAGGATAAAGTCTCTGAACGAAGGCTTGATTTTGGCATTTTGAACCAGCTGGACAAATGTCGGGACTGCATTCGACGCAGAGCATTCGATTTAAACAATCCGTGTCGGGCGCACAAGGATTGTCTTTGTTTGGTGAACAAACGCAGGCAACGATGCTCTCTACTTCGATGGCTTTTACATTTCCAACCGGCTTGTTCACCTGGAGAAACAAATTTATTTCATGTTGTAAAATGCCAGATTTTGGCAATGATAACGGGATTCTTTTTTTTTTCATACAAATAAGAAACGCAGGCTGATGATTCGGCGGACGATTTCGAATTCCCGGTCATTTCCCGGTCAAGTTTTTCAATTTTCCCGATCAACTAGAAGTAACATATTTATATTCGTTGCAAAACGCAATCATTTATTTTTATCCATGAAGTTCATTCTAAACATCCTTCAGCACAATAGTTTAAACATTGCAAAATAAATCACTTTTTTTTTGAATACTCAAATTTTCAACAAAAAAAAACGGATTTTTGAAAAACTATTAGTTCATTTTTCAATGAAGAAGATGAATATTCAGATGAAAAGGTAAATATTTAACTGGAGCACATCCATTTCCAACCATGAAGGTGAATTTTCAAACAAGAAGATTAATTTCGAAATAGAAAGAATCATTTTCTAAGAAAAAATATAAT
>WSXT02025238.1:0-13949 GCA_011762715.2 Neuroterus valhalla | reverse complement strand
GAATGGATAAACTAAACGTTTCGCCTTTGTTGGTTAAACTAACCAAAGTGTTGTCTCAACTGAATAGATAGAAAAAAGTTTTTCCTTTGTTGATTCGACTGATGTTTGGTCTCATCTCCACTGGCTAGGTTAAGAAAGTGTTTTGCCTTTGTTGGTTAGACTAATCAATAGTGCTGTCTCAACTGAATGTTGACGATTCTAAAAGCAATATTTTCCATTTAACGATTCCAAGGGGGGCGATCGAAGAAGAACAAACCCCAGACTGAAAGTTATATTTTATGGAAATATATTCCCTCCTTCCATATTCTGACATAAGGGCGAAGTCACTGCCAGATTTCAAAAACCAAATTCCAAATTTTGTTCCGATTTCGGCATGAAAAAACCCTTATAATTTTCCGCTTGGGACCTAAAAGGTTACAGAAACATAACAAACTTTAACAATCGAATCGTTTGTGATCTCTACATCTCCCTATTCAAAATAAGGAACGAAACGTTCAATTTTAATTCAATTCAATGATAATTTTTCTCCATTGGTGGTCGCCAAGCGGTAAAAATATAATATAAGTCATCAGAAATATGTCTCCAAAGATGTGATAGCGTTAATAGTACCTCGACTAGTACACCGAAATGTTGATCTTCTGAAAAGAGGCACTTAAAACAACACTGAAAGAACTCCAATACTACGTCAGTCCGTTCAATAATCCAATAAAGAACAGCTCACAATTGGTAACCTAGTTCATAGATAGTTACTGAGATGATCATTATGCAGCTTTTCCCTAAGTTAGAAACTGTTCTGTTTCTTCCACGCAAGGAACTGAACGCGAGCAGTCTCCAATCAATCATGCCACTTTAAAGAAAATTTTCCTAATCACAGAACCTATTCTCGTGAAATATTGGCGCGGTCTTAGAACCTCTGTTATAGCGGTGAATTTTTATCCGTATATTTCCATCAAAGTTTAGAAAAGCAGTGGAGCACGCGAACTATGCGCTATGCGCGGCCTCATTTAATTTTCGAGATGCCTGTTTCTCATTGCAGTAGAAGGCGATTCATGCACGGTAGCAGTACTTACTGACCGCAGAATGTTTCGATGGAAAGTTGGTGTTTCGCGATAACAATGTTCCCTTATAAGTTGCACATTGCACGACTGCCTCCAGCTTTCCTTTTCGCAGAAAAACGCCATTTCTTTTATTTGTCGAGCAAGCATGGAATATCAGGTACTTGGGTACAACCGCTGTATTTCTGCTTCATGAAATGCAGCGGAATACCCTTGAGACTTTTTCCTGCCTTGCGAAAACACCCAAGTCTCTTGTTTTTCTTCTCAATTTTTCGTCTACTCTCTTGTTTTTTTCTTCTTTTTTCAGGTTTATGTTATTTTTTATTCACGAATGCAAAGGGCGCACTGCCGAGAACGAGAGTGAAAGCACAAGACCCGAGAGCTCCTCAGAAGCTATAACATCAGCACATATACAGGCTAGGCTTCAGTTAAATGGCGCTCCTAGGCTACTTCACGCTACCCTTCCCGATTGCATTGAAATAATGAATGGTTTTGTTCATTAGAATAACAAGAATGCAGCGAATAGAATAACGATTGCTAGATTGAAAACTTGTTCTTCTTTATTTATGATGTGTCCCCTGAGGCTTCACATAACTTCCGTCCGAGTGTTTGAGAATTTTTAACGATTCGAGCGTTCGAGCGAGAGAAAAAAAGCGCAGTCTCTTCTAATTCAACCAAATTGTACTTATTCTTACTGGACACTTTCATCCACCTTTTTTGATTGTGTGACTTCTGTTCCCTTTTTCTTTTACTTCTCTTCCACCTCAGCCATTTCCTTTACCACGTTATTTCGACAGCTCCCTATAACTCCCATTCCTATCATATATCTTTCCCAAACATGTGCCCATGTTTCTTCTCCCGATTTACAGATTCTTCACTTTTTTTCCTCCTTTTTTTCCCAATACATCACATTCCTGACCTCGTTACCCAATCTTAATCTTGTTATTCTTGTCCATCTCTTTCCCATCCCCTTCGTTAATACTTTGGTAGTCCTTCCTCTTTTATTATCTTTTACCGTTTATTGTACTTTCATTCATTATTTCTTCCCCATATTTCTATTAAATGACTCTCCTGAGCTTTCTCTTCTAATTCTCCAAAACATACTCCGATTTCCTCTCCTATATGTCTATCTGTAAGGAACTTCCCCCTTTCTTCTTCCCATTTCGTTAACACGATCACCCTCCCTATGTTTTCTACCACCTCCTTCAGACATTTTCCCGCTCACTCTCCTCCTTTTCCCTCCCCCAGCTTCTCTCCGAATTTCCATAACCTCTTCCCTGCTCTGCTACACAATTTCTCTTGCTTTTCTTCTGTCACATTTATACGGGTGTCCTCCAATCCTCTCCTAGCGTCTATCTCACATACCGAAACTGCAACCCTTCCTTCCGTTTCCTTTTATCCCGATATTTCTGCTCCATATCCGATAAGATTAGACTGTGACACATATTTTGTACAAGACTGGCATTAGTGTCACTCCTCTATACTCATTTACTTCCTCTCCTTTGCCTTTTTTCATTATCGGTATCACTACCCCTTCCTTTCATTTATCTGGCGAACCCTCTCTTCTCCGTACCCTATTTCACATTATCCATACCCATTCCTCTAGCTCGTTTCCCTCATATTTTTATACTTCATTTGGAATTTCATCCACACCTGGAGCTTTACCCTCCTCCATTATTCCTAAGATATTGATTTTTTCTTCTCTTGTTATGTCATCTTCCTCGTCTCTTTTTCTCCCCTCTCTTCCACCCTTCCTAGTTTTATTTTCTACTCCTCCTAGAAATTCCATAAAATACTTCTTCCATTATACCATCTCAATATCTTCGCTTATCCTTTTCCTTCTTTTTCTTTCTTTATTTGATAATTTTCAAAACTCTCCTTCTGTTCTAGCCTTTTCCACCTCTTCTTCAAAACTTCTATTTTACTCCTCTTCTTTTTTATCACATATTTCAGTATATTCCTTCTTTTTTCTTCTATACTCATCTCCACTACTTTGTCCTTTCCTCAATCTTCTCAAACCCCATTGACGCTTCCTACTTTTTCTCTTTTCATTCCTCATCGCACCCATTTCTGTGCCTCCCGCCCCCCCCCCTAACTTCTTTCTTGCTTGTTTCCTCTAACACTCTTCTTATTTCTCTTATCATTATCTCCATCTCTGTATTTACATTTCCTTCTCCCATTTTTACATCCTTCAACCTCTCTTTGAATTGCTCTTTTCCTTTTATTGACCAACCCCCTCGTCCTGTTCTATTTACCTAACGTCAGCATCAATTCCCCTTCTCCTTTATCTCCTGTTCTTGCATTGAGATCTCCTCATAATACGAACTTAACTCCCTGCTTCTTTTCTTCTATCAGTTCTTTTATTCCTTTAGTTTTCCCCTGCATATCTCCGTTCACATACACTCCCACTATCTTCCATCTTCCTCCTCCCATGTTTATCTCATCTACCAATAATCCTTCAATTTCTTCCTTCATCACTCTCCTATCGTTCTCGGCTTAATACTCCTTCCTTATTCCCATCACCATTTCCACCATTGCTCTTCCTTCCGTGTTCTTCCTCTTTGCATTTTGGCTCTGCCAACTGCAACCTCTTGGTAACCTCCTTCTCACTCTTTTTCATCCTTTTTCATCTACCCACGTTTCCATCATGACTATCACCTCCCACTGCCCCAAATTCCTAAAAAATTCTCTATCTTCCATCTCTAATCCTGCTACATTCCAGTAACATATTTTCCATTCACACCTTCCTTCTTTTCCTTTTTAACTTCTCCTCTTATATCTTGCATTCTTATTTCTCCATGCATAACCCACGTTTTTTTCCGTTCCTTCTGTCGTCTTCTGTTATATTCCTTAACTTATACTGCATATTCCTTTTATCCCGTGTCCAATGATCTTTGATTCTCTGCTCACTCCCATATAACTGCCTTTCCTTCAACATTACTTCCCTTTTTATCTTCCCGCTACTTCAATTTTATGAGGGCTATTTTATTCCTTCTTCCATTATCCCTTCCGATACTCCTAACTTCTCCTACCAGTACCTTCGCATTTATCCAATTTAACAAATCTTACACGCCTTCCTTCAAATCCCTCTCCTCCAGTCATATACCGTTACCCTATATTGTTCATTCTTTCCTCCCTCTCACCCCTTTCCATCCCCTCTTGATTTTCCTCAACCTTTCTTTATTCCCATCCTCTTTTTCTGTCTTCCTCCTTTCTACTTTCTGAATCGCGTTTTGCATTCTTTCCATTCTACTTTCTAGCTCCTCTACTCTTTTCTCTGGTACTCCCTGCTTTTCTAGTTGTTGCTCTAGACTCTGCATCTTTTTCTCCAAGTTTTTGCTACCTTCCTCCCATTTCTCCATTTCTCTCCTGAGTTCCGCCATTTCTCGTCTTATTCCCTCTTTTATTCCTCACTCTATCCGGTGTTTTTAGGGTCAGTGCTGCTTCTTCTGTTTCTTTACCGCTGCTTTACCCTCTTTTCCTTTTAATGGAACTTTCTATGGGTCCCAAACTTTTTGCTCTTAACCTCTCCCTTTGTTATGTCTTTTCATATTTACCCATCACCTTCCTTTCGTTTTTCTTACCTTTTGGCGTTTTAAACACTTCACCTTCGGGGTCCCTTCCTTCGTTGCTTTCACTGCCTATGTTATCCATCAATTACATTCAAAAACTCTCCGCCTTTGACCTCACCGTATCTAGCGCCTCTAGCGCCTAAGCCCCGTACCTACGCCTCTCACTGTGACATTACTCCAAACTAACAGCTGTATTTCTATCACACAAATCTGACTCAATCGCGAAAAATGTTCACACCCCAACTCTCCACTTTCTCACACCATTCAGACCCTCACCTACTAACCACCTGAATCTATTTTTTCCACTTATTCTATTGATTCGTGCCAGATGAAGATAAGGTGACATGGAGGATATTTCTGAAGGTACGTTCAATTGTTGCTCGTTCCCGGATTTGCATTTCGAACATGTATATTTATGATATTCGGAACGAAATGTGCACGTCCAAATTTTTTCTTTTCATTTGATTCAGGAATATACGTAGTAAATTCTTTCTTTGCCTGCGAGTGCGTGCGCCGTGATTTTCAATTTTGATCGCCAAGAAGTATCATCTTTTTGATTCCTTCAACAAAAGCTGCCCCGAGCTGCCCCCTTCAGGAATAAATGTGCTCTTTCTACAACCGCATGGGAGTGTTCACCCGCGTTATAGCCCACCACTTCATGATTCTCTACGCGCCACATGCCATGCCAAAAAGATATTCATAAAAAATGGAAGAACTTTATCCATTTATATATATAAATATATAAGCAAAAGGTATATGTAATAGTAATAAATGTAACGAAAACATTGTGAATGAAAAGTGACTGAAGAATGAAAACGTCGCATTTCGGGCGTAAAAAGTGTATAAAGTGCAGAATACGGAAATATATTTTTCTCTCCGTTATTACATAATTCAAGACGCGGTTCGTGAAATGGAAACGTTTCAAAATTTTCGAATATGTGAAACCCCAATCATGAATTACCAACTCCGATGGGGACGGATATATCCCGCTGATCACCCACCCTCCCCCTGAGATATAATTTTCGAAATTAGCGACACAGAAAACCCCTTTGTACTTCTTTTGTTGGAAAACAATAGAAAATTCGTGGGAACGATAGAAATATTTGTAAAAATGTCCGCCGATTTGGTTCTGCCATTTTCAATTTTGAATTTTGATATCATTTTTGAAATCTGCGACCAAAAATCTTCTTTGCACTTATTTTCGTAGAAAACAATAGGAATTCTTTGGAGAGTGTCCGCCATTTTGGGTCTGCCATTTTGATTTTTGAATTTTCAATATCATTTTTGAAATCGGTGACCCAAAAAACGCGATAAAAAGACTCGAGAATCCGTGAATATTAACTTTTTGAGTTTTGGCTACGAATTTGGGATCTTGAACCACTGTGCGACGTTCAATAATCTAGGTTTGCTTCCTATATCGCATCGACATATAAAACGGACCGCTTATGTCTATTGCGCATCCATTTCGGTGTAGAAAAGAAGGGACATAGAATGCTGCCTCGGTTGTCTTCTTCTTGCTTGTTCTGATTGGCTCTTGGTTTGGGCTCAGGCCTGTGTGAATAGTTAACGAGACCCTCAATGGGAACTCAGCCTCGGTTTTGATGGCCTAAGCTCGTTTGAAGTTTCCAGTATAAATAATCCCAATATAAAAAAAAAATTGTTTTTATGTGCTTTGTTTGTTTAACGCGAAGCAACGTGGGCGACTGACGTTTGTTTCACAGATAATTATATAATTATTATTTTGACTTGACGTCATAACCCAGAAAAATATTTATTCACAGCATCGAAATATAATATTTATGTGTCGATGATTAATTTTGAAATTAATATTATTCACTACATTAAATATAATAAATAATATTCGTTTCAAAATAAAACTACGAAATAAAGAACTTGGACAAAATTGAGGTCATAAATATTGAAGTTTACATTGATGAATTAATTGAATCCATAAATTCAGCTTGTCTTATTTATTTTGCGTGAAAATCCATGCTTATATACAGTGATGATTTGACCTAGAATACTGATTATTATTATGGAAAATTAACCGAAAAATTGTGTTAATTATTGGTGAGCATGCATCAAACATTTGACAATTAGATAAAATTTGCAAATTTTAATAAAAAATTTTGATCCAAATAAAATTAGAAACTTTAATTTTTAAATTTTCATGAAATATTTCCAAATTCCGAAGATTGGAAATATAAAAATGGAATATGAACGAACAGGATGCTGATAATCATCCTAAATAAAGACACGTTCAAGCATACACGTGCATCTCCACACAATGATAAATATATTTTTCCGAAAAAATAATTTCTCAAGCTTACACGGAGAAGTTTCGGGAATTCTTTGCCGGAAAAATAGATTTCGGGAAGTGTGAATGATATAAAGGGGCCCATGAAAAGCTAGCGCCGTCATTGCGCGCAAAGGATAGAGCTCTATCTCCTTTTCTTTCTACTAGGTTCGGGTTCGCGCATGCAGATGAGCGATCCAGTTTATATGTCGATCAGGCCCTCTCAACTACATGGTAGAAATATGGAGAAGCACAGCGCCAACAGTTGGCCGCGAATCGAACTAAAAGTATCAATGTGTTTCCTGTTTCGTGTGTGGTTACTACATATGAGCAGTATATATGTGACAAATTATTTAATTGAAAATATTTATCAATAACGTGAATAAATCAAGCAAAAGAATGTGTAAAAATATGTGTGAAGTACTTTATTATACCTTCCGAATTTTTATGCATGTTCCTCACTTGCTTTATCAACTTTAATGATAAAAATATTCAATTGGAAAATCTGAATCATAGGTTAGGTCCATCAGGAGCGGGTTGGATACCGCTTCTAACCACTACAAACCTTCGTTTTCTTCCTCCGGAAATTGATGATTCTTTATGTGCTAAGGCGAGAGACATCTAAGAACAACACACCTACGTTGATTTCACTTTACCTTCGTCAAATTCTTTTTTTTTTTTTGATTTGTTGACACTTTCGCTGTTTTCATTTCAAATCACATGTACGTAACAAGAATCGATGCGGACTACGGCGAGGGGGGTGCGGTTTAGCGAAGCTTCACGCAGCGCCAACAGTTGGCCGCAACCTATACTACGCCTCAAATGATAATCATAATTCTACATATTCACCTATGAGAGTTAAGAGGGCCTGATGTCGATGCTATATCGATCAGATTGAGAATTCTGAACGACTGTCCGGTGTTCCGTTCCAGGGAGAAGCGCGCCAATCAGAACAGTCCAATCAGTAGGTACTGTGTGGTTGGCTGTCGGCTTCACGTAAGCGAGCCAATCGGTTTAGAATCTGCGTTGACGAAAGTCGCTCTTGATTAGACGATGGAATGGCAAGCGCACCACAATCGACATTGACGAGATTTTTAGGTTCAACTTTGACTCTGATTTGGTAGAACTCGTTTTCCGCGTGAGTCAATTCGTGGATTCTTGCCTTGGCCATATAGTAATCCTGTTCAACCTACTTTTTTCTATTCCAAACGGAGAAAATAGTGCAGCGCTTGATAGAAATTGAAGGTGATATTCATTGCGTCGATCTAAAGGACACTTAATGAAAAATTCAAATAATTTCACATATAGAAAAAGAATGGTGGAATTCCTGTCTAACAGAGCAATGACACATGAGACACGTCTCTCCAAACTTCAGCATTGAAAAAAACTTTATGGTCTTCTCACTGCAACGTCTGTATTGAACCAGGATACACTCAACGGTAACGTATTGTTATCCCCTGTCATCCTCCTTCTCTTCCTATCCCAAAGTTCTACCTTTTTTTATTCACTCTGTTATCCAGAGATTAGGGTCAAATCGATCATACAGAAAATGTTCCTCTTCTAGAACCTATCTACAATTGAAAACTACAAACCAACCGCAATCGTACGCGTTGGCTCAAGAAAGATGAAGTTTGTGGAAAATACTTTCGAGTCGCGCGACAATGAGTCAACAGCACAGTAAAACTTTACTACAATGTGCTATTATGAACGAGCCAAGTTTCGCGAGCTGTGAATGCTCCGCATCATTTATCACACAAGGATTAGGAAAGTGTTCCCACTCTCCAAAAAAATTAGAAGAAAAATAGGAAGGAAGACAGAGCGAGAAAACGTTGCGAACTTTGTGGTGGATTTGTGGACAAATTTTTTTTCTCTTGGAGAAGATCTTCCTCCACGTCAGTATTATCGTACTTAAGAATAGCCTGAGAATTCAACAACTTACATGAAATTCAACTGTAAGATAAGAATTACTTTCTGTCTTAAAAATAATATTTTTCGGTGGAAAATTCAACTTTCTTGTAGAAAAATTTTCTTGATGCTTGAGAATTCTAGGATTTTGTGTAAACTGTACTGATTGATATAAAAGTAGCATTTTCTTTTAGAGCTCATATTTTTCCCCGGAAACAAATGTATGCTACTAGAAAATTGAACTTCTTAGGTAAAAATTTGACAGTTTCGCAAAAAATCTAACTTTCTGAGGTCGAAAATTTAAGTTTCTTGTGTAAAATTAAATTGAAAGGTTCAGAAATGACCTTTTCTCTCCTCTGTCCTGCCCTCTACTTCTCACTTCCTCAATTTCTACCTTAACATCCACCCTTTTCAGGACTTCTTCCACTCCTTCTTTCAGCTTCTTCTTCTCTTTTCTTAAGCCCTTCATCATTGCATCCCTCCCTATTCTCCTTGTTACCCCCTCCTCTCCTTCAACTCGAACCCTCAATGTAATGCTTCTCTCCATTATTTCCATCCTTCCCTTGTCATTATTATTACTTTCCGTAACACTTGAGTTCCTATTTGTAGTTTCACTACAATGAATTTCACTTTTCAGCGCTTCTTACATTTTCGTAGGCACTTCCTGGCTTTCAATCCTTTTTTCTGAAGTCTGCTTTCTTTTTCCTTCGTATTCTTTTACCTTTTCCATTTCGACATTCCTGTTTTTAGATCAGCCATTTTCTTCCAAATTCCTTTTCTTATCTCTGCTCACATATCTTCTTGCCTCTTTGCCATTTTCATCAACTCTTGCATCATCTTCCTTATTCCTAAATAACTAACATTTTTCTCCTCTTTCTGTTCTCTATATTCAACTACTCTTTTTCTCCCACAATGTTCCTCCCGAACCCATCTGTTTCCGAAAGAGGTTTTTTGTACATTTGAATATGCAGCAAAAATGTAAGGATGGAAAGAAAGGGGAGAGATGGCGAGGTTAAGGAAAGATATGTAAGATGAACGCTGAGAATGGATTGAGGGACACCTGGAAACATGGTGAGAGAGGAAGCAAGAAAGGATAAACTAAGATACAGAGCAGGGGAGAGTAAATTAAAATTTAAAAAAAAATGTAGGAGAAAGGAGGGAAATGAGCGAGGAAATGTTTGACGGAGGTAGGAGAAAGAAGTTGGAGGTTAATTTAGTTACTAAAATGGGAAGGAGAGAAAAGAGAGTTCTTTACAGATGAAGGTACAGAAAATGAAATGGGAGCAAAATTTGAAAGATAAGAGGAAAAAGATAAGGAAAGACAATAGAAAGATGCCGGAAAATTAGGAATCGAAGTCTAATTAATGGTATACGATTATAAAGAAGGCTGAACTTGTGAAGTAGCCATAAAAGCGAGAGGAAGAAAAAGGTGAACAAGAATACCAAGATTTGAATTGATGAACGGGGTCAAGGAAGCACTGTATAGAGAGGAAAAGCAGAAAAGAAAGTGCAGAAAATGTAAATGAGAAGAAGAAAGAAAGAGGCATGCAGCGATGGTTTTATTAGAGGAAATAAAGAAAAGGCAGCATGATGATGTGTTTACAGAATTTTAGGAGAAGAAATAATGGGTGCAGAACGGATGAAGGAAGAATAGAATGCTAGAGGAGCGAAAGAAGAAGATGAGGAGAGCGTAGAAAGTATGAGGAAAAGGAAGGCTTGCGTGGAGACGAGAAGAAAAAGGAAGCGAAAGTCACAAAGAAAAGAATCGTAGCTAAAATTAGAAAACACATAGACTTTGAACGCTGTCTTATGGTTTGACATTGATGGTGATGAAGGTATTACATATAAGGATAAAAAAGAATTGGAGGTAAATAGAACACGTGTGAGAGATTGGTCCATAGAAGGAAAAGAGCAATCCAACGAGCAGCTGAAGAATGTGAAATCGGGAAGAGGTAATGTTAATGAAGAGTTGAAAATAATGATGAGAGGAATAAAAAGAGTATCAGAAGGAACAGGAGAAAAATATAATAAGGGAGAGGTTGGGAATGAATAAGATAAGGAATGTGAAAAGAAAAAGAAGGAAGGGTGATGGGAACCAAGAAAATGGAGAGAGGAGAAAAGTATTGGAGATGATTAGGGAAGAAATAAGAGCGAATATAATGAGATATGTGAGAAGAACAAAGAGAAAAGGAGGGAAAAGGGTGAACTATTATATTGAGATGGGAGAATAGAAAAAGTTTTCCATGAATCTTCTAGAAGGGACAAGGAATAAATTTAGGGAAAAAGGCAAAGAGGTAAGAAAAAAAGGTGAGAACGAAATAACAAGAGATATAATAGTTAATTTTTAAGGAATAATGGAAGAAAGGGAAACTCCTTGTTCTGATGACATTTCGAATAAAGTCTGAAAATATATTAATCAAGAGAAGACGAAGATAATAAAATTCATAAAAGGTGGACAGTAGAAAAGAATGAGCTGTTAGTGAAAGGGACTAAAGATAGAAGAAGTGGAAGAAACTTAATATTTGGGATGTACCTTGAAAGCAAAAAGCAATCATGAGGTACATATAAGAGAAAGAATAAAAAAAGCCACAGAGGTATTTGAGCTGGTAAAAGGGATAGGAAAAGCAAGTATTAGGATATGGAGCAGAATATGGGGATAAGAGGAAAAGGAAGAAATAGGGAGGTTACAAAAGCGGTACGCAAGATGGTCGCTTGGAGTGGATTGAAGTGCATCCGGTTATATGGTCAGAGTGCAAGCAGGAAGGATGAGTTAAGTATCAGAGCAGGGAAAAATTAATAGAAATTTGATGAGAAGCTTCGAGAGAAAAAGAGAGAAGAGTTGGGGTAGAAATTTCTGGAGGAAGTACGAACAAGAAAA
Organism: Neuroterus valhalla; assembly: GCA_011762715.2. Classification (NCBI taxonomy): domain Eukaryota; kingdom Metazoa; phylum Arthropoda; class Insecta; order Hymenoptera; family Cynipidae; genus Neuroterus; species Neuroterus valhalla. The sequence continues at coordinate 2,243 of WSXT02025238.1, read as the reverse complement.
AGGAGGGTGATAGGGTGAACGGAATAGAAAGGAGAGAGAAGATAGTTCCTTACGGAGGGAAAAATAGAAGATGAAATCGGAGTATTCTCCGTAGAATACGAGGAAAAATATAAGGGAAGGCAGATAATAGGAGGATAGGAAAATATTGAGGAATCAGATACAATGAATAGTATAAGATAATACAGAAAATGACTATGAAAGTATCAAGAGAAATAATAGGAAGAGTAAAGGTAGGCAAGAAAAACAAGATTTGGATTGGAGTGAAAGGTCAAATAAGCCATGTAATGGGAAGAAAATAACAGGAGGAAGTGCACAATATATGAATAAGAAGAAGAAATATATATGTAAGGTTGCTGTATGAGAGAGAAGAAAAAGAGCGGAAGAAGTTAAAGAAGTGGTTAGCTGATTGAAGAAGGAGAAGGGAAGGAAGAAGAAAGAATAAAGGATGTAAAGGAAGCTAGAAAAAGTGAAAGGAAATGATCGGAGAAGTGAAGGGGGAGGTTGAGAAGCTTGTGTGGAAATGAGGAAAGAAAGGAAGCGGAAGTTATCTACACGTGATATTAGTGGAAGAATGACAAAATAAAAAAAAGGAAGGAGTAGTAAGGGTGAATGTGTTCAGGAAAGAGGGTAGGGGCAGAAAGCAGTTAGAAGGGGGTGGGGATGGAGGGGAAGCGAGTCGGGCATAAAGAGCAGAGATCGTGTCAGTATAGGCGCGTGAAGTAGGTGAATAGATCTATATATCTTTATCTCGGCCGCGATTGCATTGTTAGCAGGAAGCGCATTGTTTGAACGGTGACGCGGAGCCTCGGGCGCCCAATCAGCGATTGCGCTAGCCGTGCCTTATCAAAGATTCGTACAACCCCCGCGGGCCTAGAATGAACCTTGGGATGCTTCTGGTTATGATGTTAGATGAGGTATAGTTCAATGAACCAGCATCATCAGAAACAGTACCAAAAGGGGGAAAGGAAAAGCAAGAGGAAATGGGAGAGGAAAAGGGTCCTTGGAGGGTTGCGAATAATGCTGGGATGACGAAAGTAATTTGAGTTGATCGTGATCGAAGGCGCGGAGTTGCATTCATAAAAGCAAAGGTCGGTTCGACTTTCCCCCCAGGGATTCGTTTTAATATTCCTTTAATTCCAATTCTTTTTGAGCAAAACGAACTGCTAGCGGAAAATAATCCTATTTACTTCATATGCATCGAAATCACTCCATACCAGTGGCGTAACTACCAGGGCTAGATTTAGTGTTGGTGGTAATGTTGGTGAATTCTTTACGCAAAACGGGGTAAGTATTATTTCGATAGAAGAAGATTTCAATTTCGAATTTAGAATAGTTGAATTTGAAAAAAAGACGAATTTATAAGAGAATCGCTGTTTGATCTCTTTCGTTTAGTAATTTTACTGCTTGGTTAAAAATTAAATTTTTTTCTTGACAATGCAACTACTTAGTTAAAATGGCATCACCTTTTGACAAAAATTCAACCATTTAGTTGAAAGTTGAACTACTTTGTAAGAAATCTTTTTTTTTCAAGACTTATCGCTCTCGTAGAAAATCCAACAATTTGATTGAAAATTCTTTCGATTTTCTTGCTCAACAATAATTTTTTTTAAATCAAAGTGTAACTATAATTTTTTTGGTAAATAATTCATCTTTCAGGTTCGCAATTTAAATATCTTGTTGAAAACTGCGATCTTTTTCAATTAGCAATACAACTATCTTGATTCAAAAATTATCTTCATGGTTGATATAATTTACCCATTCCAACTTACGTCTGAACATCGCTTCTCTCGTTTCTAATTCAATTTACTCGAATATAAAGATAACTGTTTCTTTTTTCACAAAAATTGTATGTTTTCAATTAAACATTTTTAATTTCTAGTTGAAAATCCACCGATTTCGGTGAAGAGAAGATCTCCCTTGTTGGAAATTTATCCTTTTGAGTTTGAAATGCAAATGTTAGGTTGAAAACGTGGTCGTATACACAGGTCCGGGGGCTCTCGTGGTGGGAGATGTTCCCTAACGTAAGACAAAATGTTCGAAAATGGGCCACTGAGTGCAGTGGCGCATATGTCGATCGCTTCAGGATTTAAAAATCAAAACAAATCGCGGTCATCTAACCTACGGGGTAACCCAAGTGAAACGTAGATGTCTGAAGACGAAGTGTCGAAAAAATTCATACAATAATAAAAAGACCTGCAAAATGCCAAGTTGTTCTGTGCCGAATTGTGAGACAAATAAGTCAA
>WSXT02025237.1:15763-28765 GCA_011762715.2 Neuroterus valhalla | reverse complement strand
TTCCACACATTTCCTCTTTCAATTCCTTTATCATTTTTAAAATCAAATTTTCCCCCCTCTCTCTTTCCGGTGTTTTCCTTTTAATCCTACTCTTTTTTAATTCTTCCGCTTTCTTCACTTCCTCAAAATCATCTTCCCTTTTTCTTTTTTCCTCAGCCGATTTTTCCTTCTCACTCTCGCTACTCAACGCTTGAACCCGTTTCTCCCATTCGTCGAGGAAACAGCTGGACTCTCGGGATCCTAGGCTGAGAGAGCGTGTCGTGGCTCTGCTCAAAAGCTCTAAATTCGTAGGCCTACCCCTTCTGCTGTTTCCTCGACTGGCCGTTGTTGAAACAGACTCTCCCCTCCTTTCCGGCGTCTTGTGTGAGACGACACTATTCCGTTCAGCGCTCGCATCTATCTCCTTCTCATTTCCACTCCCTATGTCACCAATCTCGCTTCCCTTGCGCCCTGCGTTTGTGCTCCGTGTCGAAGGCATTTTCCCGCTCTTATTCACTCAGTACAAAACGCAACCCTTTCGAATATCCGCTCTCTCTACACTTTCTTTTTCAACTCTATCACCAAAACTGCACCTTTCACTCCACTTTTTAACTTCCTTCTTATCCCCTGCTTTGACTCTTTTCTGAATTCTGCCGCTACTCACCGAATTACTAATTTCTATAAAGTTCACTCTAACCTCAAATAACCCGTACCTCATTCACTTTTACCTTTCTTGCCTCATATTCACCCTTTCATCCACTCCCTTCACTTTCACTCAATCTCACGCCCTTCACTCTCTTACTCACCACACTTTTACCTTCCTTACTTCACTTTTCCTCCTTAAAAGCCGGAAAACAAACCGCACTACAAATTGAGCACGTTTATTACTATTATCAGTTGTGAAACTAATATACAAAAAAGAACTGATAGAATCTCATTAAAACTTGGTCTTTCCTAACACATGCACAAAACGTCAGATTATTAAAAGGTATATGCTGAGTGAAAAATTTCTATCTTTAGGACCGTGTGAAAAAGAGTTGCATGAGTATTTCAAACAAAAGTACGTGATTGAGAACATTTTATTTAATAGAAATAAAATATGTAGGTTGTGTTACCTACGAAATAAAACACTCGACTTAAGCAACAATAAAAAATTAGTTCATTTTAAAATAGTCGGAGCAAGACAAGTTTTCTGCAAGGAGACTACAGAGTATCTAATATTTGAGTGAGAGAAAAAGGCATTCGGGGGTTGATGAGACGCTTCAGAGGTGTGACAAATTTTCAATAATTGCTGTGATTGGCGGTGACAAATCTAGAGGTGGAAGTTGAAGGGGCAGTTGAAGTTCGGAAGACTTCCGGGATAATGAAAGACCCTTGGCAATGTTTCTGAATGGGCCCGACGGTGTACCACAGATTTACAAATACCATGAACCTAATCCTTGGCACTGCCTCGAAAACACGTTCGGCTAGTAAAGATGCAAATCTGACAAGGGGATGCTCCGAAATGGAGTATCAAAATTTTGATACGACCATCATCAATCAATAGAATATTAAAAATTATCGCACACATGTCCCGGCGTTTTTGTAGGTGGGCCCTAGTTTTGCGATACTAAGATTTTGAAAATCACGCTCGCAACGGTAAACAAACTACTACACAGTCTGTTCCTCTACGTTCATGTTGTGATGATGGCTCTGCGGTTGAACGCTCGCCTTCTCCTCTGATGCCGCCGGATCAAATCTCCGGCAGGGTCTTTTTTTTCCTACTGGCAACCATAAAAAACACTTATTTAATGACGCTTTCTCGGTAACTGAAATTTTGTGCTATCGAAATATTTGGAAAGTTCAAGTGATAATAATAAATAATGATAACAATTAATAAATTATAATAATAATGATAAATAATGAATAAATAACAATTATTTCAACTGTCCAAATATTTCTTAAGTATAAAATTTTAGTTACCGAGAAAGCGTCATCAAATAATTGTTTTTTTATGGTTGCCAGTCGAAAACAAAAAAAAATGACCCTGACGGAGATTTGATCCGGCAGCATCGGAGTAGAAGGCGAGCGTTTACCCGCAGAGCCACTATCACTGCATGAACGTAGAGGAACAGACTAGGTAGTGGTTTGTTTACCGCTGCAAGCGTGATTTCCAAAATCTTAATACCGCAAAACAGGGGCCCACCTACAAAAACGCCGGGACACGTATGCGATAATTTTTAATATTCTATCAATTGATGATGGTCTTATCAAAATTTAAATACCCCAGTCCGGAGCTTCCCCTTGTGAGATGAGGTTCAAAACTAGACATTTTTGAGAATACATATTTTAGAGCCGAAAAGGCCATTACGGGACGTTTGCTTGGTTTTATTTGTAAACGTAGAGCAGGCCTTATTTGTCTTGTCATAAACTTAAGAAAATATAGTGTTAGAAAGGTGACGACAATTTTTGAAAGATCTTAAAATTGAAAATGTACAACATAAAAATTGTGACCACGTAACAGTACGCAGAAATGGATAACTGCTTACCTGTGGGCATATTATCAAGCAACAGGTAGTAACACCATAGTTTTTTGAAACACAACACTAGTGCAGTTGGCATTCAAGAAGTTCAAAATTGGGGAAAGGAATTTCAGATCAACATTATTTGCTGGAGCCAGATTGAGCCTAGGAATCAGTTTTTTCTAGACTGGAGATTCTGGTTCAAACTTCTTCAGATGCAGATTGATTTTTCAAAACCCAAGAGAAAGCATAAAATTTTTCACTAGTACCTGACATGGTTTCTAGGAATTTCCCCTGAACTAATAACCCACTACCGCCCTCGGTGACATATATGTAACGTTTGGCAACCTTGACGTTCTTGAAGTATAAATTCGAGATGAATGGTATTTTTTTATCGCACCAATTTACATGGTAGTCAGGAGGGTTGCCGACATAACCTTGTTAGGGTACAGATGTGATTCCCCTGATTCCTGACCATTTAGATGACCATCAAGCAGTGTTGCCAAGTCCGTAGATTCCCTACTAAATCTGGTAGTTTTTCAATGGCTGGCAGGAGCGAATTTTGATGACCGTAGTACGTAGTGACTTCTCGCAGTTTTCAAAAATCCAACAGTAGGAAATAATTATTTTCGAACGATGAGAAATTTCTAGTAGTTTTTCATCACGGAGTAGGTCTAAAAAAAATTGCTCTTCTATCGTACAAATGAGCACATTTTTGGTCTTTTTTCACTCTTGTAAGAGAAAGAAAGAAAGAACTTGAGAGTATCGATCATATCGATACATTTCGGGAATATCTCGAAACGATTTATGCACTACGTTTCATTCCACATGAGTTGAAGCTAAATTCCGATATCAGATGTAATGTTCAGTTTGGTTTGTTTACGTTTGGTTACCATCGGGAGGCGTGAGAGTCGTTCAGATAGTCGTCTGTAAATTCAAATGCTGTTTTATTGAATCTGTTTTTTTAGTGAAAGACAACGGGGAAGGAAAAAGTTCCTCATACCCAAAAGTTTCGGATTCACTGATGAAAGTCGTGAAGCAGTGAAATTTGGACACAATGCGTACCTTGCTCGCGATTGGAGTGAACATTCCTTTTTGGGAGGGATTCAAAGCCCTGGAGCGGTCAACAAAGGTCGCACTTCCCTGCCAAAAATGCGCTGAAGAAGACGTACTTTTTAGCTGAAAGAAAAAGAAGTGACTTTATCGACTTGATAATCTCCTACTTTTGTGAAAAGTAACGTCTGTGCTTATCATCTGAAACATCCTATATACTTCTCTGTGTGTAAGAAATGACTGGTGATGATGCCGAGCCAACAGATATAAATATCCTCATTCACAATAAAAGAGAGCCAGGCTATGGCCTTGAAGTATTATAAAGCTGATGCTTCCTCTGCTCAAACTCCGCAAATCTGTAACCCCTCGCAACGCGTGGACCACGAAGTTTGCGTCAGTTTGTGTTGCTGTTCTCGATGACCTAAAATTTAACGTTTGCATTTGATGTTTTATATTGGAAGTGGCAAGAAATAAGAAGTGACAAGAAATGAGAATTTTGTTCCTGGATGTAGCAAGGATGCAACAGTTTGAGAAAACATTGAGGTGGAAGGTTTCAGGAGAAAAACGGCTGAGATTTCTGAATCCTTTAAATCCAGGCCTTCCAAGAGGACAGCCTGGAAGAATATGTGTTTGGATGGAAAGACGAGGGAAATGTATGAACACGTTTCAGAAGCTAAAAGAGAACGAGATGCCTACAGAACATAGAGCAAGCGGTATTGTTTTGCTCATTCGTTTAATTGTGTTTGGTTTGAAACTAAATATACTAAATGTAGAGAAAGATACAGTTTGGAATCTCAAATAACTCTTGAAGAAATTACAAATTAAAAATAATTATTGGTTACACTCTGTTCATAATTTTTTTTCAGCAAATGTGACTAACATGACTAACAGGTGTTTTAAAAGTTTACAATGCTTTTAATTTTTTGCTTCCTTTGCTGATTTTTTCCATAAAAAATTATTATTAGTAATCTCCAAAAGATATATAACCAATAAAGAATTATAGAATATAAAGCACATGCACCTGAAAATAACAAACCTGACTCACCCAATCACTAACCTGAAAATAAATTAATCTGAAAATAATCCAACCTCGAACATTTTACCGCCATCCTTCAATCCATACGGAATAAGATCTCCAGACGAGAATTCGTTTTATCAAATACAATTTGAAAATATATATTTTATTTCAAGTGGACAGGGTAGTGGCGGAAGAATTTCAGATTAAATTTAATTTCAGGTTGAGTCTCAATTTTCAAGGGAAATTAGTATTGAAATCAGTGGATAATTTCCTTGCTCGGAAATTGTGAAATTCACCTCTGATTGATATTTTCATGTTAAAACCACGTTTAAAAATAAAATTTTTACATACTTATGCTGTACATTTGAAATTGGAGTATCGGCAATCGTAGATATTCACTTAGAAAAATCAAAAACCATGCAAAGGAACTTCGTTGGGATGGTACTTCGTAACTGTAATAAGCATAAAAATGCTCGTAGGTATACGCCGGATGAAAGGCTATTGTGCCTATCTATTTACAAACGATCGGCATCTACATACCGGTACCTTTGTAGCTTTTTGCCACTTCCAAATCCACGAAGAGTAAGGCAGATCTTAACTCAGATACTTCTCGATTGTGGAGTTTCTCAGACAATGAAGGATTGTCTGAAGGAAGCTGCTGGTCGCATTACTGATGATCTCGAGAAGGTTTGTTTTCTAATGCGGGACAAGGTTTCTCTCAAGCTGCACACACAGTATTGTGCAACAAGAGATAAGGCAGTTGGCGTTGAGGATTGGGGCACCAGCCGCAGTTGCAAGTACGCGGACTACGCACTGGTCTTCATGCTTCGAGGCATCAAAAGCAGATGGAAGATTCCGTTAACGTACAACTTCTGCGCTGTCCAGACAACTTCAGGACAACTATCACTCTGCATCAAAGAGGTAGTTCGTGCTGTCACTGATGCTGATTTCGGGATTGTAGCCACGATTTGCGACCGAGGCTCTCCCAACATGAAGGCCATCAAATTCTTACAACAGAACACTGATAAGATTCGAGAATAGAGGAGAATAGACGAGTGTAAGATTTCCTTCATGAGCTGGGCATTTTTTCATGTTTTCAAATATGTTTTCGAAATAATCACTATTCTCTTTCTCTACAGATTGGACGATCCTCATAGATGATGTGGAGATTGTACCCTTATACGATCCGCAACATTTATTAAAGTGCATCAGAAATAATTTTCTTACATATGACATCGAGATTGACTTTCATCGGCTGAGTTTGAAGGATGATGAACGGAAATTCGGATCTTGGAAGGATATAGTTACAACATATGGAGTCGACGTTTATTCTTCTTTTACGGATCAAAGCGTAACAGCTTTAACAGACCAGCATGTGTATGCTGATAATGTAGTGAAAATGCGCGTAAAACTTATGATGCAGGTCTTAAGCAGAAAGATGGCATGTTTTGTGGAAATTCTTGCAAGGTCCGGAGATGAGATCAATTGATTGTGTACAAAAATCAGGAAATACGTTAAGAGGTTGCGTGAACCTCTTCCTGAATGAATTTCTATCAAACTAGTTGAATAACCCACAAAAAAAAAGATGAAGGTTCGAGAAAAATTGTGTCGCGCTTCACCGAAGAAGTTAAATTTTGAAAAAAATGAATTAGCTTTTGAACCCAAAATATGTAATTCCAACACAGTCTTCATACTGCACCTCATGAACGCAATTGGTGATGGTTTTAATGGTGTCAGCTCCGATGATGCTCATGTGAAGCGAATTCCATGGTCTCACGACTCCCATCACGACGAATTCTTTGCAAACGTTCGTAGACAGTTGAAAAGCATTCGGTTTGTAGATCAAAAAACTAAGAAACCAGTAAGAACGGATATTCCGTGCCTCCAAAATTTAATTGATACGTTACAAGGTGTCGAAATATTATGAAAGAAATTGAAAGTTCTTGGTTTCGACAGTTTTGACACGCGAAATATCAACCAAGACCTACTTGAAAATTTCTTCGGTAATATCAAAAGCCATGATTCCAGATCTAACAAACCGACTTGCTTTCGATTCGAAGCGATATTTGAATCGCTGCTGGTAACGAATCTCACCTCGAAGCACTCGCTGGGCTACAATTGTGAGGAGGATGCAGGCGAATTTCTTCTGTCTGACTGTAAAAGTTTACTGACAGGCACGGAGAACTCGAGACACGGGGAAGACGATGATGAAGACGTCTCCCCGACGTGAAATCATGCTGCGAGTGCTTGGAAGGCTTCACGAAACCATCTTCTCTTCGAACCCAAAGCACTTGCTTCAGAGATATGGATCTGCATGCCAAACGTCTGTTGGGAAGGATTCTCACTGCGTATATTTTGCGTAGAAGGCTTGTCTCCAATTCTCGTTGCCTTCTCCATAGAAGGTTGAATTTCTCTTTTTCTACCTGCATCAAGCACTAGATAACTAACAGACATCTTCTTATCTCCTCTCTTCTCAGCCAAACTGAGTAGGTTCTTCTTCGTTCAAAGGAGCATCTAGTCTCTGTTGACACAGTCTCCCATCTTCAGTTTCTCTTCAAACTCCCATGATTTCTTCACTTGCTGAACTACAATTGTCTCTTTGTACAGTTTTTCCTCATAATATACCCTGGACAACTCCAACTTACCCCCATAACCCACCTCAAGAATCTTTCGTGAAGACTTCTCACTCTTTTTTTCTCCTTTCACCTCCAAACTTCTACTCTATAGCACACGACTGCCCACACTAATACATCAAACATCCATGTTCTCATCCTCCAATCTTCCTTAAACCTTCTCTTCCTTATGCCCCAAAATTGGCCCATTATTTTTTTCGTACATGCCGTTATTTTTCTTACTTGCAGCTCGTCATCTCCCAGATTCAAACCAAAGCCCTAAGTAACAGAATTCCTCCACTAGTTCAATCGTAGAAGCTCGCGTATAAGTATTTCTAAGCATCAGCTAGCCCACTTGGTAGTGCGCTTGGCTGATGGTTGCGCGTTCGATCCTCGCTGCCTGTACTTTCCTCTCCTGTTATTCGTGGAGAAATACTTTTTCATTCAATTTTCCAATAATGTATAATAAAATTGTAGCATGTAGTGATTATTCAATCTTTTCCTCTAATCTGAACTCCGTTTTTCGTATCTTTTCATTCCTCGTTTGGAAAGTTGTAATTTTTTTTAAACCATCTATTCTGCAATAGTTTCCAGTATTGTAGTTTTACAACAAAGTTAGGAACAAAGTGTCCCAAATGGAAATTTCAATGTATTATTCGGGGTTGTGCGATACTTCAGAATCTCGTTGGTATAAATAATAATTTTCCGGGATAAATGTTAATTTGAGTTGATAAATGTATGAAAGACATATGTTCCTGTATTTTTATATTCTCTTTCTGAATGACAATGTATTGGTTTTATGTGAAAATTCACATTCGCGGATTTAATGAAATATCCACGTTTTAAGATCCCGTGAGTCAGAAAAATCGATTTTTACGAAGGTGTCTGTCTGTCTGTAATCTGTATACTCGATAACTTCCGAAAGAATGATCATATTTGATTGTGCTTTGGCACACTTTTTTGAAGCCGGAAAAGAAAGGGCCAGTTAACCAGCTATTTTGGATAAAAATTTAGACAGAGGGAGGATTTTGAACATTTGTTTGGACTTATTTTTCAAGAATCAAAAATTTCATGTACAATTTCTCGTAGCACCTAAAAAGTGAAACAATTCATCCTAATCATTTCTGTCGATGAAAACAAAATTATCAGAGTTATGGTATTTTTTAAATTCAAAAATATAAAAGAAAATGAAAATTTTTGGCCAAATAACTTAAGATTGAAAAGAAAGACAGAAAGAAAAAATGTTTCCTTTTGGGAGCCCTACAAGATCGTGAATACAACTTTTTGAATTCTATCGAAGAATCAAAAATTCGAATTTCGATGGCACAAGAAATGATGAAAAAAAGTCTGTCCGCTGCACGGGCACATTCTCATGCCGCGCTTCCCGTGCGGCCGCTTTGTTCGCGAATTTGAGCGCGCCTGGGGCGCGCGTCTTTCTGATTTCGCGCTTCGCGCTCGATGCTAATCTCACCTCGCGCTCCGCGCTTGGTTATGAATTAATCTCGCGCTTCGCGCTTGGCCTCTGTACTTCCCTACAGTTATATAAAAATCTTGTGCAACTCAAAAGCGACATGTCGACTACTTTAATTTGAGGAGTGTGAATTCTGTTTTGCTAAAGCTTCTCTGGCTCTAACGGATACATTCTTATCGCATGTCTCGTGCTGCGCACTCGATAAAAGTTTGTTCAAAGCGGTAGAAAGTTTTATTGCCTAATTTTTTTCACATGTTTTGTAGTTTTTCTGATACTTCAATTTTTCATTCTTTTTACAATTGGAACAAAAACTAGGCGTCCAATGGGATAAATTATTACAAATTTACAGATATTTTTTGAGAGAACAACTTTTCTCTATCAATCTTCTGCGTTAGAATTAGTCATTTTTTTCAGAAATTTTATTATTTCATTTTCATAGCTATTTTACATGATTGAAATGAAGAGTACATATCCTGTAAAAGAAGTCGAAAACACATTCAAAGATATTTTCCTGGTAAAGAACTTGTGTCTATTTGATTTTTCCTAAGCTTGTGTCGATTGTCCAAAAGTTCATTTTTCACATTTTTCATGTGCTTTTTTATAAATGAAGCAAAAACTACTTCTCCTATCAAAAAGTTAATTTTACCAAATTTATAGATCTCCCTTTTGTGCACAATTTTTGTGCATTTATATTTACCCGTATCTTACATAGTTTGAATTTTCGATTTTTGTTAGAAAACTTGAAAAGTTGTGAAGATCATCATATTCGATCGTGCTTAGGCAACCATTTTGAGGGACCAAAAATACAAGTCGAGTTCGTTAACCAGCTATTTTGGATCAAAAATAAAAAAGAGGGAGAATTTTGAAAATTTTCTTCTCAAGATTAAAAAATTGTAAGTACATACAATCTACAAATTTACTTTTGACTATTTTTCGATGAGACGAATAGTTTTCGTTTTGATCGCGATAATGCACTCACAAAAATAAAAAATTCCATCCTAAAGCCAAACAATAAAAATATGAAGGGAGTTCCTCACATACAGACATATAGGAGAGAAAATTGGAGCAAACTTCGAAGAATTAGAGGAAAGAAAGAAAGTCAATTAATAGAAAAATGGGATAGGATTAAGGAATCGAAATGCAATAAATGGTATAAGATTAGGAAAAAGGAGGGTCTACCAAAGTATTTGGAAAAGGGGTGGGGAGAAAAGAGATGGACAAGAGTAGCAAGATTTAGATTGGAAAACGAGGTCCGGGACGCGATGTATTGGGAATGAAAGGAGAAAAGAAAGTGCAATATATGTGAACAGGAAAAAAACCTGGGAACATGTTATGGGAAGGATGTAAGAAGGGAATGGGAGATAAAAGGGAGCCGGCAAGAAAACATGGTAATGATTCTGAGGAAAGAAGGACAAGAAGGGGAGTGGATGAGCGAATGGGAGGAAGCTAGAGGAGCGAATGAGAGACAATGGAAGAATGATTGTGTAAAGGGAAAGACTAAGGCGGAAGAGAAGTGAATAAAAAAGGAAACGGAAGTCACACGGAATAATAGGGTAAATAAAACTATACAGAGAGAATGAGTAGACGTAAGTAGAATAAGATTAGGCTGCGCTCTTTCGTTCTCGCTCGTACGCTCAAATTGCTATAAACGCTCAAGCACTCGATCACTCGTAGTTCACTCGCTCGCTCGTCGTCTTTCAGTCACCCTGTAAAGTTGTGTTTTGCGTAAAAATGTACATCGAAAAAGGCATGTTTGTTATATTTATACATCACATAATTTATTTGATGGTCGTGGTTAAATAACTATCACTGCCGAAGAAACTCTATGTAATTTTATTTTGTCAGGGTCTCAATTTATTTGTTTCCTCAACTTTGAAATAATGCGTATCATATTTGTGTATGAGTATCAGACAATAAATTTGGTTAAAAATCGATAGAACAACAAGAAGACTACTGTATTGATTTCGATGTGATACTATATTTCTTGCTTGATAAATAAAAAAATGAAGGCGACATTGATACAAAAGTGTAACCACATGTTCGAGTGAACGGTACATAGACTGTCTTACGTCATAAAAATATGTCATTGTGTGAGCACACATCTTGAAATTGTTTTACCTTTAAAGGTTCGGAGAATTTTATTTCTGAAGAGTACAAACAGATCAAAATTTTACTTTGACAAATTTTTTCTAGATAAGAGTTCAACGCAACAGATATTCTGCGGACGGCATACCTCAGATCAAGTCATATGAATTCGAATAGCAATGGGATAAAAAAAATCTGCCCGCCGCGCGGACACATTCTCGTGGCGCGCTTTGCGCGCGGCTCGCTTCGCTCGCAAGTTTGAGCGCGCCGAGGGCGCGCGTCATTCGAATCTCGCATTCGGCTTCAAACGTGCTTGACCAAGTTTACAGTGCGTGTAATACACACACAGAGTTACAAATAAAGCAAAACTGCTTATTAGTTTCTTTTTAATTTTTGATGAAACTTTTTTTTATATTCAGTTTACTCAAGGCTCTACTGGTCTTGAGGAACACATTCTTATTACGATACTCACCAGTGATATTCACATCTCGCATAGTTTGGCTAACAAATTGAATTTTCCTTTGTTGTAAAGCGTTATCACCATTAAAAGAAAAAAATATACACCTTATTAAAAAAAATTTCCTGTAAAACTATTCGACTCACTCAAAAATAGTCAATAGTATATTTGTAGTTTTTTCCAAGGTAAACAATTTGTGTAGTTTATTTTTCTAATGGCTCGCATAGTTTTGCTCAAGAATGGAATTTCCAATTTTGGTAAAATTTTCACGATATTAAACAACAATAACGCATTTTATGGAAAAAATGGTATATATGAAATTTATAGGTCTTCTTAAAATGAATAATTTTTGTTCGTAACATTTTTTCACACCTTGCATGGTTTGACCAGAAAATGAATCTTTCTATTTTTCATTCCAAAAACTGTACTTACAATTTTGGATTCTTGAAAGAAAGTTCAAGAAAAAAACTCAAAATGCTCTCTCTCTTTCCTTTTTGATTCAAAATAGCTGAGTAACAATCTCGACTTGTATTTTTGGTCCCTCAAAATGGATGCCAAAGCACGATCGAATACGATCATTCTTTCGATAGTTATCAAGTTCACAGATCATATTTAATTATTTTTTATGCGATCGAGATGGGAATTTTCGATTTTTTGAGAAAAATCAAAAGTTTTATTCACGATCTTGTAGGGCTCCTAAAAAGAAACATTTTTTCTCTCTGACTTTCTTTTTAATCTTGTGTTATTTGGCTAAAATTTCTCATTTTAGTTTATATTTTCGAATTTTGAAGATGCCACGACTCCAAAAATTTCGTTTTTATCAAAAAAAAAATCATGAGGATAAATGATTTCACGTTTTACTTACTATAAGAATCCGTACTCACAATTTTTTAATCTTGGTAAAAAAATCAAAAAAAATTTCGGATTTAAAAATAGCTGGTCAACGAACTCGACTTGTAATTTTGGTTCTTCAAAATGGGTGCCAAAGCAGGATCGAATATGGGCATTCCTTTCATGGTTATCAAGTTCACAGATTATTTTTCATTATTTTTTGTGCGATCAAAATTGGAATTTCCGATTTTTCGAGAAAATTCAAAAAGTTGTATTCACGATCTCGTAGGGTTTCCAAGGGCTTCCATTGTTTCACTTTTTGAGTGCTACAAGAAATTAAACTTTCAATTTTTTATTCTTGGGGGATTAGAGGATTGCTAGGAAAAAGTGAGGAAGCATTGAAAGAGATAATGAAGAGGTTGAAAAGGTACCTGGATAGGAATGGGTTGGAGATAAATGCAGAGAAGTTCAAGGTTATGGTGTTGAGGAGAGGAGGTGGAACAGATAATAGGGAAGATTGAAAATTGAAAGGGACGGTGGTGCAGGAGGTGAAAGAGTTCGTGTACCTAGGGTTTCTATTTCGGAGGAATGGAGGAGTGAATGGGCATATAAAGGAGAGGGTAAGGAGTGCAAATGTTGTGATGAAGCAGATGTGGGATTGGGAAGGATGATGTTTGTTGATGACTTTGGAAGGTGAATCAAGCTAGTGGACTCCTTGGTTATGAGCGTGCTACTGTATGGAGTAGAGGTGTAGGGGTGGAAGGGAATCGATGAGGTAAATAGGGTTTAGGAAAGATATATCAGATGGACACTGGGGTTGGATAGAAGTACGTCTAGTTGTATTGAGAGAAGGGAGCACAGTAAAAACCTGAGGATAAACTTTGTTGCAGGTAGAATCTGAACGGTGTTCCCAAACCCTGCCCTAGGGTTCGATAAACCCTCCATGTGGAGTACTACTGATAGGTCCTGTTTCCAATATACGTCATGGTGGTCCT
>WSXT02025237.1:0-13083 GCA_011762715.2 Neuroterus valhalla | reverse complement strand
GACCGAAGAAAATGACGTTGAGGAGGTTATTAGGAAGCACTTCGGTGCATCCATGAAGGGGTACATGCGAGTAAGCCCCTCGTTGAGTTGGACAAGGACTTGGCTGAAAGGTTGGCGTGTACAAGGCACCTGAAAATTGGGTGGGTATCCTGTCTCTTCAGGAAGGAGTTGCAGATGACCCGGTGGAACCACTGTCATGGCTACGGCCATATGGCAGCGGGTTGTTCCGGACCCGACAGGGAGGCGAACCGCTGGAGATGCGGCAAAGAGAGTCACAGGTCTGCGGAGTACAAAAGTAATCCGCACTGCTACCTCTGTGCCGCAAAAGGCGAAGGGTCCCGGGCTGAACATCTCCTGTGAACTACGAGGTGCATGGTGTACCGAGAGGCGACTCCGAAAGTGGAGTCTCGAGGTACTGCAATGCAGGCTTGTACCAAGATGTCGAAGGCCGACGAGCTTGTTGCGCGACACCGTCGCGCTCCTGAGGGCGATGCGTGCATCTTGGTAAGGTCAAAAGCAGGAGAGGGAATAAGTCCATGTTGGTAAAATAAACGGAATGCCAAGGCGCGGCGCGGCGTAGTAGCCTTATCCTCATTTTCCTGAAGTAGAGCGAAAAGGCTTGCGAAGAAATGGGTTGGCGGGAGAGGCGGGGTTTCAGTCAGTAGTAATCTGACACTACTCAACCTAAGAATCGCCTACTCATTAGAGTAGACGATTGCTAGATTGGGTATCTTATGCAACACAGCAGCATTAGAATCCACCTTGGGTCTGTCACACCGACAGTTCTGAATATCCACTTGGACCTCAAGCTGGAATATTTAAACACCCAACCAATGCTGAGATCATCACATTCATATTTGCCCTTTTAGTTCAACATCAGATGAATAAGATCCAGGCTTCTCTGGAGCTGCCTCTTAGAACTTCTCGAAGCCTAAGAGAGGAACAGGGTCAATCTTATCTGGGTCCTGAGACATGAGAACATTAAAGGAAATGAGAGATATGATATGCCCGCAAGAAGTAAAAAGGAACTGCTAAAGTAGCACGCAAGATGTTGAGGTATCCATAAAGGAATAAAATACTCTTAGAAGTTTATCAGAAAACCATATCTAGGGAAGGTTCAGGAAATCCTGAACATCGAGAGGAAGTAGGTGAAAGTAGTGGTTGAAATGCCTACGAGCCACTGACGCTTGAGAAAACGGTGATTCCTCTAATCGTTGTCCAATATGCAATAAGTAACAATACTTGAATTCTCAAAATGTTTCGGCAATGAGAATTTCTCCACTGGTCTCCCTTTCATCGCAAAGAAGTTATGGGAGAATTATTATAGGTTTAAAATAATTTTTTTACTGAAATGCTCTTAAAAACGACATACCGGGGCATTGACGAAAGACGAAGGCCTTTGAGAACCGTGGTGCATAAAATCAAGATATGAGTGCGTGTTATTTGTAACGTTGAAAACTCGCTTTGGATCATAAACGATATTTAATTTCAGATTAACAATATATTACATTGGATTAACGGCTCGCAACTTGAATAGAATCCTGGTGTGGGAACACGACTTTAAACTGCCTTGTTATCACACGTTTTTCTCCCACGGGAACTTCATGAAGTTCTTCCGAAGTAAGTTTAGTAATTGCACAACTATACATGTTAATTTTAACTCTTACCGGAGATCTAGCGATATTATAGATTCCCTTGAGAAACTTGCTATTATCTAATATCGCAAAAACATCACCATTAGCTGCTGATAATACAATTTGTTCTTGGGTTGGCATAGACACAAATCGATTACGTCCTACTAGTACTCGGATTGGTTTATTGTCCGGAAAGAAGTATCTTCTGAATTCGAATAGCCGATTCTGATTGATTCGAGGGATAAGCCGAGTACGTCCTAGTTGTGTGCGTTCATATCCAAATATAAAAGCAGGGAGCCTGTATAAAGGAGACCTGTTTCCAAGACGTAGGGTAAATCTGTCAGATGAATAAGGAGGTTCCTTGCGACTAGTACCAGGATGACTCCTTTCACGATGATCACACTCGATCTGCGAACTTGCTTCTGCTAAAAGAAATAATGGATTGCGAGTAGGAGACTCGGCAGGAGTAAAAGACTGGTCTGGTGAACGAAGTCCTTTAGAGGGATAAGAAAGTCTCCAACAAGGAGAACCAGGATTATGATCACCTACAGCGTTACAGTCCAACTGCAAACTCAATTCTGTGAAAAGAAAACAGGGATACATTTTCTTCAATCAAATACTTGTATATTGATAATGTATTTTCAACCCTTTCATAATCGTTGCGAGTCTTGATTCAGGCTTCCCAAGAAACGTTCGAAATTGAAGGGCCGTCGCAGAAGCGCTTTACCACGAATTTTTTAAGTTTGCTCCAACCCATTTGATCCCAACCCGAATGAATTTTTTTGTAGAACAAATTCAATGCCTTGGTAAAATATAATTTCTTCCGGATCGGCTGAGGAAGGGTGTTGGTTCTGAATGAGCTAGAGGCAGATGCTCTCCCGGAAAATTGTATGGAAGAAGATTCTGGTTGGGAGTTTGATCCAAAAAAGGTGTTATTGGTGAAATAAATTGGATCATATGCGTTTGTGGCACAATTAAAAAAGTTTTGGCGATAAAATATTATACCGAACAATCACCCTGAATTGAAATCTGAACCAGAACCTGCTCTTATCCAATCCTGGGTGAGTACCTTCTTCTGGCCAGTTTCGATTAACCACGTTGTTCCAGCCGATGCGGAGCAACACCCTATTCCATTCAGGCAGCGAATTACGCCTGATTGCAATTACTGATAGCGAGATAACATAATAAGATTTTTGTTATTCGAACTCGTCTTTCTGTCCCCAGTATTTTACAATAATGAACAGACATTTTTTCGTTTATCTGTTGAATCAAGTTCATCGTGCACTTACGAATAGAATGAAGAATAACGAATAAGGTGAATAGAAAAGTGTGAAGTATCCTCATCTTGTCTGAATCTCCAGAAATCTGTTAAACGAATAACTCTAATAATAGCGAATGTGTAGCGGCAGTTCTTATGCTTTTCGAGTATGTATCGGAAATTTCAAAAGTTAAGTGCAAAGTATTGCGTTATATTCGAGTTTCTCCCCCTCCCCTTCCCGAGCCTAGATCTTAACTTCTTATTTGAAGAGCTTGATAACACAATATTACCAGCATTGTTTACTGATTAGTCATGATTGAATCTCGAAACGTTTATTACTATTTCACCTTGAGAAACACAGATACACAGAAGATGATTGGACTGAATTTTGCTGCGTCTGATTTTTCCATGCATCATTTTAGTCTGTTGTCAAGAAAATTTCGTAGAATTTTTTGTCAATATAACTATAAAATAACGAATGTTTCATCAATCTTACATTTCCAGCTGCATTGCTGGAATTCCTTTGGAAAATTGTTCTTTTACAATAACAAATGAAAGAATTGGCCGATTTTTTGAGCATGTATACCGGATAGAAAATAACTTTCTTCGGGAGCATGCAAAACCAAACGTAAAATTATCATTTGAAAAACGATTGCGAAGAACAGGTAATTGCTCATCCTTCAAGGTTTTCCGTTGAAATATCGTAAATTATTTTTTCTTAAGATTTTGTAGTAAATGTTTTGTTGAGAAATCAATGTCCTTTTTATACAGTATATTCCTTTGGCCATTTGCCTAAATTCCATACCCTAGCAGGAATTACAGACAGGAATCAGGTCAATTGTATCTATTCAGTTCGGAAGTAAAAACTCTATATAAGTCTTGCAACATGGAGTGTAATATGATACGTATGAGGTAAGGAAATTGATTTCGAACGTCAAGCTGCCTTAGTAATTTACACAATCAGGGAACCTGTAGTGAGGGACGCTTCAAACATGCAGATGACCGCGTATTAGTCGAGTGAGAAGAGAGAGATACTACTGATCTAAACGCACATACAAAAGACTTCCCTTTAGCTGAACTCTCGCTTAGCTGGACTTCCATTTACCTGAACGCTTGCACGCTTGTTTAGCTGGACTCGAGCGGCCCCCTCTACCCCCACTACTCTCAAGAAGACATGGCAACTGGCGGTAGCAACCAATTAGAAGTCACCTCTAGAAACACCCATGCGGAGGAGGACAGTGGTGGGAATTCCTCCCGAGTTCAGCTAAACGAATGTTTACGTCGCGTAGCGGTTTAGCTGAACGGAAGTCTTCTGTACTATAAGATAGTTTAGTAGCGCCTTCTACCACGTCTTCTAGCTCTGGCTCTTACTTCAAAACAACGACTATAGGCAATTTATTATATGCCAAAATAATTCTTCCACTGAAAAATTTGTGGAAACGACCGACTGGGACATTGAAAAAATATAAAAGCCTTTGGGGAACATAATACAGAGAGTTCAGGCATAAGTGCGTGTTGTTAGTAACATTCTTAACTCACTTTGGACCAGAAAAAATGTTCAATTCCAGATTTACATTATCTAATATTGACCTTATGTATCACAATTCAAAGAGAATCCTGGTGTGGAAACACTACTTTGAACTGCCTTATTATTAGGCGATGTTCTCCAACAGGAACTTCCAGAATTTCTTCTCGAGTAAGTTCAGTAATTGTGCTGCTGTACATGTCTATTTTTACTCTTGCCGGAGATCTAGCGATATTATAGATTCCCCTAAGAAATTTGCCATTATCGAATATTGCAAGAACTTCACCATTGTCTGTTGATAATACAATTTGTTCTTGGGTTGGAATGGGTCCATATCGATTACGTCCTACTAGCACTCGAATTCGTTCATCAACTGGGAAAACATATCTTCTAAATTCGAATAGCCGGTCGTGATTTAGTCGGGGCATGAGCCGAGTACGTCCTAGTTCTGTGCGTCCATATCCAAACATAAAAGGAGGAAGCCTGTATATAGGAGACCTGGCCCCAATACGTAGGGGAGGTCTGGCAGATGAATAAGGCGATCCACCATAATTAGTGCTAGGATAACTTCTATTCTGATGGTCACACTCGAACCGCGAACTAACTTCTGCTAAAAGTAAGAGTGGGTTGCGTCTTGCAGACTCAGAAGGAGTAGGAGATCCTTCAGGCGAGCGATGTCCTTCAGGAGAATAAGAAGATGCATCATGAGTCGAGGCAGAATAACGTTGGTCATAATTGTAACGGTCAGATTGTGAACTCCATTCTGCAAGAAAAAATACTGGAATATATATTTTTAAATCAAATACTTGTGGATAAATAGTGTCACGTTAACACTTTTCATGAACGTTTCGAGGAAAGATTCGAGCCTTCAAAGAAACGCTTGGAATAAACGGTTCGACGCAGCAGTACCTTGCCACCTTATATTTTTTACACTTACACCAAGCTATTTTATTACAACCTAAATAAGCTCGTTTGCACTACGAATCAGAACCCTAGGTGACTTAGAATTTCTTCCAGATCGGCGTAGAGAAGGTAGATGTTCCGGATTGGCCAGAGGAAGATGCTCCTTTAGGATCTTTTCTAAAAGAAGATGCTGATTTAAAGTTCAATTCAAGAAAGGTTTCTTTGATCAAGTATCCTATTCTTCTAATTCCTTTGTTCTATCACTGACCGGCATTCGTCCGGCATATTCTGAATGAGCACCTCCTTCGAGCCAACTCGGAACCAACACTCTTTTCAATCCAGGTGGTGAATTGTACTTCATCGCAAGTACTGATAACAAAAGCAAAAAAGGGAGTGGACGAATGGGGGCTGGTGGCATGCTTCTTGTATACTGAGTCTTTATCAATAGTTTAAAATTCTCTTTGCCTTGATACAGAGGCAACGATCAATAACAACGGAAACCTCTTTTCTATGATAATAGAATAACGACGTGTTTTGTTTATTCAACCTTGTCTCATAGTTTACGCTGTTTTATAATTATTTACAGATTTTTTCTTGCCTATTTCATCAATTAAATTAGGGGTCATCTATAGATGACGTGATGGTTATTTTAAAAATTTCCCCCTCCAACTCCCACACACTCCTATAGAAGCCAAACACAACGTATGTATGAACTCAATTAGATTTATTTATTGTGATCTTGCTCCTCAATTTATCGTGTACTTACCTACAGAATTTAGAATTACGACTGCTTTGAATACTAGAGTGTATTGTTTACTCATCTCGTTCAAAATTCAGATGAAACTAATCAACGGATAATCTCAGGAACGTTGTGACTATAATGATTATGCAAGTGCCTTCTGCGTATTTATAAGTAATTCGTATGCTTAATTTTTACTGTTTCAAAGTATTTGAGTTTCTCCCCTTCCTGCTCCTAATTCGAAACGTCTTATTTGTAAAGACTGATAACACAATATCAGCTTCACTATTTACTCATAAGTAATATTTCAATTTCAGCACATTCATTACTATTTCACCTTGAGGAACTCAAGTACACAGGAGATGGCTGAACTGTCTTTTTATGCCTCTTATTTTTCCAGACGTCATTCCAAGGTGTTGTCAAGGATATTTTATATAACTTCTTTCTGATATAAATATAGAATCACGTATTTTTTATCGATATATATCGATATACCGAACAGGGAGTGGCTCTCGTTGAAAGTATGCGAAACAAAGAGTTAAATTATGATGCAAAAGACAAGTTCACAGAACACGTGATTGTTTACTTATACGCATTTATATCACATCCCTCTTTTTCCATGAACTGTCTAGCGAAAAGATAAAAGATGCTCTGAAACCGATATAGCAACAGCTTTGTAGCATCCAAACATTTCCAATGTTTCGGATACATATGAGGGCACTAATATCCTGCTAACATGCCAATAGCATGCGATATTCTCGAAAGGTCGTCTATCCAAGTAATCGCTGTGCTTGACGCTGTTTGACTCCAGTCATTGGACGAGAACTGGTTTTTTGTGCGAGACATAGCCATAACATCATATTCGTCGAAAATTTCTCAGCCGATTCTGTTCTATTTCGTAAAGATCTATTTTAGGTTTCCCGAATGGAAAATTTTGCACAATTTTTCGCGAAAATAATGGTTTTTGGAAGTCCACCCTCGACGCTAGTCTGGTACGTCTGGAATCATCAAGGTTCTCTAAGCACTAAATAGCTCTTGCTCCTGGTAGTTCGGAACCCATCTCAAGCTGTAGGTCCCCCTCGTCGCTGTGTTTGTGGTGAGGTGTGTGAAGGAACAGAGAAAAAGTTTGTGGGGTCTGTTAGGCTCGTGACAGGGAGCAAGTATAGAAAAATGTTCTAGACTTCGTGCTGGATACTAGCAGCTGTTGAACAGCAGCGACGGAATCGATTCTATTGCCCGGAAGATTGTGGTTGTAGCTTGCCAACACCTTGAAAAAACAACATCGATTTTGTAGGAAATCATTATTTTCTGAATAAATTCAACTTATTAAATGAAGTCTCATTTCACAGTACAGGCAGGAAGTCAGCTATGGATTCTTTTACAAGAGCAATGATGTCGAACACTATATGCGTTGCAATTTCCAGGCGTTCTATAAAATTTTCCTCAAGGTTATGTTCGCTGAGCTTAGCTTATGCTAGGCACACTTTTAGAACACGCAGGAATATCTCGTTATCTCTGCCCTATTTTTGGCACTCTGTCGTGATTGTCCCATTTTGTGCTCAGGAGAGTTCAAGAGGTTGTTTCTTCCAAGCAACTGGACCAAGTACTCCGGATCTCTCTTGGGAGGACTTAGGATCTCCCTGGATCTCTCTACCCTGTAAGTGTATCGGGGCATGGCTTCCCCTAATCAGAAATCCTGGGGTTGTTCCTCGCAGTCTCTGTGCTCTGTGCGTATGTTAGGGTTCTCAGCGACTTCCTATCTCAAAAAAAGGGAAAATATGACTTGTCAATTCAAGAAAAACGGTCCTAAAAGGAACCAAAAAGGCCACAAAAATGTGGCTGTTAGCTGATCTCCTCTTCTTTCCATTCTCTTACAGTCTCCTTTATTTTATCTTAACCTTTTCATAATCCTCATCCCACAAATCTTGTCTTTCTATGTTCCCCTTCCCTTTCGGTCTTACCACCTTTTTCAACTTATGAATTACTCCCTCCTTTCTTCCTCGTTTCCCGCATACCCCTCCCTCTCCCACACCTTTTATATTCTCATTCTTCATTGTTTCTTTGAATTCTTTCAACTTTTCTCTCCACCATATGGAGAGAAAAGGGTACTCCTATCAAGCTCAGGAGTACCCTACCCTCTCGATCTGTTTCTCTGTGTTCCGATTTCCTCATAAACGCCTCCTCTCCCCGCCCCCTCTGTTTAGGATGCATGGATAATACTGCAGGATGGCATCTTCAAAAGTGTATCAGAAGAATGTAATACTGCATATTCGGAAAAGCAGAATATTAGAGATCTTAGTGAAGAGAGAAGAACTAGAGTGCAAAATAATTATAGTGAGGATGCTGATGCTTAAATGGTATAGGATTCGGACAAAGTAGGAGACTGTATCATTAGTTTTTCGAGGAGATATATGAAGGTGAATTCATGGAGCGTAACAACCTTAACATAGACAAGAAAATGTCAGACAATCCCGATGTAGGTGGCGGGAGCAGACTTGGAATCGACGCCATTATTTTCTTTAAAGAATTTAACAAGATACCTAATAATAAAATCATGGAAATTACAAAGGAGATTGAATGGACAACTGAGCGTTTAGTTTGATATTAAATAGGGCGTGAGGCAAGCATGCGTTACTCTTCTTGGATGTTCAATATATAATATGGCTTTGCAAAACTCTCCAAATGGGGTGTTTGCTAGAGAGATCATTTAGCGACCCGTGCCGAAGCAACATTGCGCAGGACGAGCGTGTCGGAAACAGGTAACAGGTTGGATCTAATTTTTCCGTATATAGTTTCTATTAAGTCTTACTTCCAATATTGTCGAAGCAACCTCGTCAATGGTTATTCTCCTTACCAATTCAATCATTGTGTCTATTTGCCGAGAATGCTGCGTCGCAAGCAAAGGTGTATGACATAAAAATTGAGATGAATTTCATTTCCAAATCTTTCCATATCAATTCTTTATTAATGATCACAAAAGAATATTATATAAACATAATGATAGTATTCTTTTACCCAACCGATGGTGCTTTCACGTTATTGTCGCAGTAGGGTTTGAGTTTACCTCCCATGACATTGATGGCTACGTTGGCAATAGCATTACTTCTAATAAGGTTGTCTACGCTTAACAAGGATCATTAGGGTGCCCCTGGAGCCATTGCTGGGACGGCGGTTCTCCTGGTGAGCTTCGTGATGGTCAGGCAGGTCTTACACAGAAAATCATTTGGGACTCAAACGTACCATAAACCCGTAGGTATTCATCGTACCACGGCATCGGATGCACACGTTCCGTTCGTGCTGGGTGTGTTCACGTCCTATCTGTGTGGGCGCTCGGAGCTCCTATCTTTGGGAACGAATCAGTCCCAAGCTTTGAGCTGCTGAGTCGCTTCGATGCGAACACGCCAGCTGAACACGGCGCGCGTGCGCATCACGCAGCACATAACACGTTCGCTTCAAGTTTGGGACGGAATTAGTCCCAAGCTTGTACGCGCAAGGCTCTCGTAGTCGATGAGGCTAATAAGCACCATACTTTGGTGTTTGCTAGTCCCACGTTTTGCATTTTCACCGTCTAAAAATGCTTGGGACGTTCTCAAAAGAGATAGAAAATTGGTCCCAAATGACTTTCTGTGTACCAATCAACAATCTGGCCGGAAAAGACATCTACGGAACGCGAGAAATAGTAAAACATCGGCTGCGTCTGTTGAGGATGCTTTGTCTAGCTTAAGCGATTTACAGCCAACCACTTCAACAAGAATTGATGCGTCTCTACTAGCAGAGTGCGAAGTTTGGCTCTAAGCGTGAAAGGGCTGCTGTTTGAGAATAAAGTTCACATAGAAGGACCTCTATCTTTGGAGAGTACTATGAGAGATCTTATCGCAAAGATCAAGGACATCCAGAATAAACTTCTGATCTTTGAAAATTGAGCATTGGGGATTAGGCTCGAGGTTGACTCAGCGGAGAAAAAGGTCAATGATGAACATCAGTTGGAGGAAGCTATGCTTCAAGATCAAGCAGACTATGATGATCCCATTCCATGTCATCACGTTATTAAAGTTTCTGGGCAACCTTCTAATGATCTAGAACCACAGCTTCTTTCTGAAGCAGACAAACAGAGGCTGAAGTGGATATTCAGCCACCAAAAAGGTGATTGAAATGGACATACAAACGAACAGAGATTGGATGCCGCTTTGTTTCGTGGTACAAAGTAGTGGGCAAAGTGTAAGGAGAGAACATTATCGTATCTCCTCACTTGAGTTTACTCTATTTCCCCTTACTTGAGCTCACTCTAGCCAAAAAATTGAAAAAACAGAACAGGATAATGATGAGGCGATTGGAAGTGAGGAAATGGTGCTGGTATAATGGAGAACAAGTATCGAGTCCACTCGAACTACATCCGGACATCAACGTTCCCGTTGCATATAACGCGAAATCCCAGAGAAACTGCAGCACCTTGAAAGAGATTTCAGTCGAGCTTCATTAAAGTTTAGGAATAGGGAACCATCGAAAAGACATTCTTCGCTGGAGATGTTCATCAGAAAGGATCTGTATGCACTGATAGGGCACCTCCAGAACAAGGTTTTGCCTTCGCCGTAATCGCAGATAAGGTTCACCATCAGTGTGACGAGAATCGGATCCTAACCAAACAACAAAAAGAATTTTGCTAGAACTGGCGGGGCAGTAAAGATCAAGTCATCGTTGACTTTGTGGCCGTGATGCAAGTAAGGGATGATCACAGAAACTTGCACATGGCTGAAATTTACTGCAAGCGAACTTTTTCTCTGGCACCACGTGACTATTTGCTTCAAGTGAAAAAAAAAATCACAAGATCTGCCAACGCATCGTTCTGAATCGCGATGAATCTATTGAGCCAAATACTAAATAGCCCGTCTAATGGACTCAAAATAAATGATGATGAGAATGGTCATATACTGACCAACGTTCTGTTTATGGATGACCTAAAACTGTGCGCTGATGCAAACCAAAACTGCAGTAGGTGGTCGATTTCACAAATATTTATTTGGAGGACTGACCATTTGTGCGTTTCGGCAGCCTTCGCAAGAACTTGAAAGATGTATGTCCTGTTGGCCCCATATGTACACAATAACGATCCTACTATCGGCGTAGGTTCCGGTATGGGTGCCGTATAATTAAAGTTGAATTGCGTTTGCTTCTAATTGATGGATGTGTGCTTGTTCACCGGCACCCTCGTACTGAAATTTTATAACCAACATAACATTAGTTGCGGTGTTCATCGGGCTAATGGATGGCATTTATGAACCTGCTATAGGTTCTGGTCCTCTCGGCAAAGGATCTTCTCCAAGGACGAGAAGTAATTTTGGAAGACGCATATCCCAAACCCTCTTGTTGTCCTGGTAGAGAAGGAGCCTCAGTCCACTCTCCGCATCCTAGTTCGTCTATTTCTTAAGGAAATCTTGCGAGTTCTAGGGTTCTAGTGCTTGATCCGAAAACCCGCACGCCTTCTTTTGACTGGTTTCGAATCATGTCAAGGAAGGAAACGCCTCTACTCAACGTGTGAAGGAGTCGGTAATGACCGTAATGAAAGTTGAGAAATCTCAGAACTGAGGGAAAGGGTAAAAGATTTGGAATCCGAGAGAAGATTGGAGTCAGTGAACAACAAAAAAATAGTGTTGATGTTAGTTTATTCACAAAATTGGTGAGGTTCGGTGATACAGCGAAGATAGAACCGAACGGGTTCTGTCTAATCCGGGATTGATTTGACTCAATGATGTGATGAAATCAATAAGGTCTTGGTATATAGATCTAGAGAAACGTCTGTTATGCTTTCTTAATTGTAATTAATTGAATAAAATCGGAATACCCTATATTTAATTTTTCTTGCAGCTGAAATTTCATATCGAATATACAAGAACTTATGATGAATTATCATGCTCTGTTCCACCAATAAATATACTTTTTGTGTTTCTTATACGTTATTGTAGAGGAGAAGACATCTTTGAATGGCGTTATGTCGTTGGTTTTCTTGTTTATTGACATTCTTGTATTTCCTTGATATATTTTTCTAATTTCATCATCCCCTTTCACAACTCCATAAACATCACCATTTTCGTTCTCTGCCACCCGCTGCTTAATACCTGGGCATTATGGGGAGACGTCCTCTCATTTCCCTTTCATTTTTATCTTTTTGAACACCTTCAACTTCAAGATAATGATTGACGGGAAAATTGTAATGGCCAAAATCTATAACGTTTGTCAAACGTCTAGGGGAGTTGACAGAAAATGGGCTGCCAAGATCTTTCGGAGGAGAATCATCCTTAGAAGGAGATAAAGGGATCTTTATTTCACCCCATGTATTCGCTGATTCTGGTCTGGTCCTGATAGGAGGAGGTCCTTCGGGAAGATCAAGATGAGTTGACGATGGTTGGCCGGCCTGAGAACTAAGTTCTGAAGAAGGAAATAGAAATCAATGAATATCAAGAATTAGCATTGTTATTGACATGTAAGATATTCTTAAATGTTTCCTGACAATCCAATGAAAATATTTGGAATTGGGCTCGATTTGACTCGTCCTATAAATCCGACTGTTTACAGAAATAAGAAACCAGCGTTGCCATAGTCTCAAAAACAGAACTTTTCGTTGATTCCTAGATTCCTTGCAAGACGATGGTCACCACGAAATTCGCGATTCACATAGCGGAAAAGCACAGTCCACTGATATAAACTGACAGGTCCTTTGTGTGAGGTCAGCGAGAATGTGGCTGTACGCCAAGGGAGCAGACCGCGCGAGTCAGCGCTGCTAACTTCACTCATCGGGGCTCTTACTTGTGGACGTATCCAGACCCCGCAAAAGTTCGAAATGAAAACGCGAATTATAATTGCCTGAGAAGATATTTAAATAGTTCTGGCACGTACCATCTCTAAGCGCAACAATCCTACAGATAAACAAATGTTAAATTATTTATGAATATGAAACTGTAGATAATATTAATAAATCTACCAATTTCGAAATAACAAAGCTTCAAACTGAATTCTCTGCCAATATATA
>WSXT02025226.1:0-13949 GCA_011762715.2 Neuroterus valhalla | reverse complement strand
ATTATTGTAATTGATCACACACACACACACACACACACACACACACACACGCACACACACACACACACGCGCGCGCGTCTCTTATTTGCTGAAAAGATAATTATCAAGTTATTAACAATAGAGATGAACCATTCAGAAGCGTACGTTGGCTGATTGAGAGTGTGTGCAGTTTCACATTCAAGCGAAGAACAAGATGAAAAAAAAGTTTTCCCAAAATGTTCGATTATTTAGCAGTACAAAAGAGGTTGATGTATTTGAATTCTGTACGATTGTCTCTAATTCTTTTAGAATTCTCTAATAATCTGTGCACTTTTCTCAAATTCTGTAAAAGGCTCGTCAATACTGCTGAATTCTGCAGAAGTATTTTAATCTCTGAAAGTTTTCCAAAAATTTGTAGAATTATTGTGGATTCTCTAGAAACCTATAAAATTCTCGTGAATTCTAGTAGGATTCTCTAGGAATATGTGAAATACTCGTGCATTTCCTAGAATACTTGTGAGATCTGCATGAGACGTATAAATTATGTAGATTTTTATACGAGTCTCTTAGATTTTCTAGAAGTCTCCTGAATTCCGGAGAATAGTCGTCGCATCGTCATTTATTCAAAATTAGGAATTATTTGCGCGCTTCAGGCAGAAGGTTGATTAGATAAACCGATTCTCCAAAAATATTTGATCCATTCGTATCGTGGAGATTCAATCCAAACATTTCGAAAATTTTACGAAAATTTAAAGTGGCATAAAGATATGTTTTTTGCTTAATACAGAATGTCTGTGAATATTTTGAATAAATTTCCCGAGTTGCTGAGGCCATACATTGCTAAAGAAGATACGCAGTTCAGAATAATTCTGAAAGAATTTGCTCAAAGGCTGCTGACACACTATGCGTTTTCGCCGGTCCGGTTTGAACGGATGGTAACGACGTATTACTTTAAATGCGCAGTGACACACTCATTCCGTTTTGCCGTGCCGTACGGTTCCTGCAGCAGCATGCTGCGGCGAAAACGGATGACGGGACGGCGGAATGAGTCGGTACAACAGACCATTTCGAGTGGAACGTGACACACTGTGCGGCAGAGCGGGATGAAAAATGTTCGATACCGTAAAATTTATAGAATTTATACACGAAAAATCAGCACTGGGGGATAAACGGTGCAAGGAGTACGGAGACTAAAATTGTCGCACTTAATGCCTTTCTGAACTGCGTATCTTATTTAGCAATGAATGGCCTCAGCAACTCGAGAAATTCATTTTAAAAATTTACAGACATTCTGTAGTGACCAAAAACTTATCTTTATGCCGCTTCAAATTTTCGAAAAGAATTTTGGAATGTTTGGATTGGTTCTACACGATACGGATGGATAAAATATTTTCGAAGAATCGGTTTATTCCATAAACCTTTTGCTTAAAGCGCACAAATAATTTTTAATTTTTAATAAATGACGATGCGACGTTCCTCCTTCGAATTGTACCACAAACTGTCACGTCCACGTCCGTTTTCACGGCACAGTGTGTCTCGGCAAGCCCTATCCCGTTTTGACGCATCCCGAAAAACCGGTCCGGCGGAAACGCAGTGTCACCAACCAAAATGTGTCTATAAGGCGTCTCTATAATGCAGTCTATAAGGCGTTCACAGAATACCACGTATTCCTAAGAATTCTGCAAAAATTCACGAGAATTTTACAGATTTCTAGAGAACGCCACAAGAATTCAAAAGGATTCCACAGATTTCCGGGAAATTCTCTCAAATTAAAGAACCCCTTACAGAATTTAACAGTATTTACGAGCCTTCTACATACATCAAGGAAATTCTACATATTTCAAGCAAAGTCTCCAGAATTGAGGAGACTTTCTGCATTATTCTACAGTATTTGAGAGCCTTTTAAAAAATCTGAGAGAATTTTGCAAACTTCTGAAGATTTAAAAATAACTCCACAGGGTTTTGAGAAAGTTTCCAGGATTCGAGAGACATCTTCAAAATTCAGCAGTAATTACGAGCCTTTCACAGAATTTCCAAAAATTCCACAAGCTATTAAGATATTTCTCCCGATTTTCGAAGAGTTTTCCAGAATTTAAAGGACTTCTCCCAAACTGTACAGTTTTTACGAGCTTTTCACGAGTATTCCACAAATTTTCTCCATGAAAGTCTAAGAATTCATTAGAATTTCGAAGATATGTAGAGAGTTCTGCTCGAATTCACGTGGAAATTCCACGGATTTTCGGAAAGTTCTCTGAAACTGAAGGGACTTCCATGGATTTCACGAGCCTCCCACAGGATTTAGGGGACTTTCACAGATTTCCAGAGTATTTTACAAGAATTTCACATCAATCTACAAATCTTAGAAATATTCTTTAGCAATTTAGAAACCTTGTGCCGAATTTTGAAGTCTTGACGAGCCTTCTTACAAAATTCAAGAGGATTTTACAGATTTATAGACAATTCTAGGAGAATTTACGATTATTTTACAGGTTTCCAGGGAATTCTCCAAGAATCCATAAGAACCACATAGATTTCTACAAGAGATCAAGGGAATTCCACATACTTTCGGAGGTGTTGAGCGAATTCTCCAAAATTGAAGAGATTTTCTTCATGATTTCACAGTATTCACGAGTCTTTTACAACATTCAAGAGAATTTCAAGGCTTTATAGAGAATTCCACGATGTTTTGAGATACTTCTACAGATCTTCAGAAAATTCTCCAGAATTTTAGAGACTTCTGCAGAAATTTAGTCTTCACGAGCCTTCTACAGGATATAATGGAATTCCACATATTTACATACTTACAAGGATTTAACAATTTTCAGAGAATTGTATAAGAATTGAAGGGAATGCCTAAGATTTTCAGGAAATTCTCTTAAACTGAGGGTCTTTTAGAGTATTCTACAGTCTTCACGGGCTTTTCACAGAAATCGAAAGACTTCTAAAGAACTATAGGAGGAATTACGAGTATTCCACAGATTTCTAGAGAATTTCACAAAACATCTCTTAAACTGAGGGGCTTCCACAGGATTCTACCGTCTACACAGGCTTTTTACAGAAATCGAAAGACTTCTAAAGAATAATAGGAGGAATTACGAGTATTTCATAGGTTTCTAGAGAATTTCACAAAAATTTAAAAGAATTTCACAAATTCCTTGAGACTTCTACAAGAGTTCAAGGGAAATTCACAGACTTTCGGAAAATTCTCTGGAATCGAAGGGACTTCTACATAGTTCAACATTATTTACGAAAGTTATTGATCTCCGGTACTTTCTAGAAATTGAAAAAACGTGTATTTGACACCCGCGAAAGAAGGAATACCTTCAGCCGCTGTCGGGAGTTGAACCCGAATCTACCCATTTCCGGTCGGGTAAAATTAGTAGACTCGGGATCAACTTCCGACAACGGCTGAAGGCATCCCTTTTTTCAAGAATTGCAAAAAACCGTTTTTTCAGTTTTCAAAAAGTACCAGAAATAACAGGAAATCAATAACACCATTTGATAATTAATTGAAAAACCTGGTGGAAAACCTAACGTCTCGTAAATTATTTACGCAACATAAACTGAACAAGTAATGGTCCAGAGGTCAGTCTCCTCCGAGAGATCCTCATAAACGATGGCATCCATTTCAGCCAGATCATGGGGCTTAGGAGGAACCTGGATGTTGAAGTGCTTCTTTTTGCTGAATTCATCATCACCTCTTGAGGGCTGCCTAATTTCCGCAGCTGGTTTTAATTTCTTTTCCTCTTCGGAAAAATTAGGCATGAAATATCCGCCACACGTCATATACTGTTAAGCAGAAAATATCTTCAATTATCCGGCAGATTATGTAGCAGCGATTCGGCTTCATACCCGGAACGTTGCGAGTTTTAAGAAATATAATTTCTTCCAACTCCAAAAATCATAGGCATGAGCTTTGGACCCACGCTGTCTGGTTGCGGGTTCGATTCCGACCTCGCACTATGGAAGAGCTTCGGCGGGCCACGAAGAGTCGTAAGACCGGTACCTCTGGAGTTTTTTAGGTCCTCTAAGTATGAAGTAGTTGTTGCTCTTGTTGGTTCGGAACCCACCTCAAACTGTAGGTCTCCCTCAGCCTTCTAAGTTAGTGGTGAGGTGTGCAAAGCAACAGAGAGAATTTTATACAGAGAATCCCAATCCCGTAACAGGGAAAGAGTATAAACAAATATTTCATATTTCTTATTGCTTTTTCCACGAAAGATCTGACCAATGTTAATTTTTGTTGAACAACTGGTCTTTTATTTTGTTTCCTTACTAAAGGTTTTGCCTTTGGCGAAGGGTTCCTTCGGTTACAAATATATCCTACATTAATACAATCCATACCACGAAGCCTATAAAAAGGTTTTCTAATCTCTAAAAACCTGAAGTTTACACTTTCAGCTTAAAAAAAGAACGAAAGTCAATCTCAATCTCAAAACGTCCCCAAAATAAAAGGTACAGGACATTACTACCGTGCAAATGAAAATGAGCGTATCTGCAGGCTAGCCAACTGTACGCTGGAAGGAAAAAACAACGGTAAATTATACGGTAAATTATTTATTGAGAAGTAACTATTTTCATCAACAAATTTAACTATTTTTTCAGTATATTTCAGTGGAGGGAAGTATCATAAATCTACTGACGACGCTATCTCAATTTCGACCAAAATTGCAGATACGCTCATTTTCATTTGCACGGCACGGTGGGCCTAAACGTATCCGTAATCCGACCTAAAAGGAACATGAGATTTTCTTGCGGGATTTAATTCCAGGCACTTTCCTGAGTACGTTCCAGCAAGAATAAAAAAATCCCCTGAGAAAATCGCGTTTTTCATTCATTTTTGTGTGTTTTTTTTAACTTTGAGCGATTATAGTGCACATAAAGTCTGTTATTTCAATTTTGCCGACGAATACATCCAGTTTTCTGGTCGGAAATCATTTTCGACACCTTCCCTAATTATTTTCAGTTGAATTTGAACAAATTACTCGAGCCAATTTAATTTTTTAGCAGTTTTTTTAAACGATTTCTTGAATATTCCATTGATTTACTTCTTCAAATAATATTTTCTTGTATTATTCATGATAATAACAATAAATAATAATATGAATGTTATTTACACCGTAAATACTACCATGAATAATATAATACGAAAATAATTATATATCCAATATACTATATAATAACCCAAATCTGTATTATAGGCGATATTTACAATTATTTAATAAATCTCATTTCTAAATTAATCGTGATATTTCTGTCTAGTTTGATTAGTTATTGAGTGGCAAGTCAAAAGGGAGGGAATATAAATAATATTTGTTTGTGTGTACATATATTATATATAGATGATATATTATGAAAAACAGTATATTATTTATACACGAAAGAGGTGCATTAGCGGATATATAATATGGATTAAAATTTCTCAATTTCCTAGTAACATTATAAAAATACACAGAACTAAAAATGTTGACTATTAAACTTTCGCACAGCTCGTAGCAAATTATCTTCATAATGTGCATCTGACTTTTTCAGTTTACTTCTTCCCCATAACTTATTGAAGTCGGAATGCACAGATTCGATTGATTGCTACGTGTAGTCCCAGTCCTCGCTGTGTTATTTTACAAAAATAACGTAATTTTTGTAAGATAATAGTGAGAGGGATTATAATCTCTCTCACTTGACTTGCCACTCAATAAATAATCAAACTAGACAGAAATATCACGATTAATTTAGAAATGAGATTTATTTATTAATTGTAAATATCGCCTAAAATACAGATTTGTGTAATTATATAGTATATTGGATATATAATTATTTTCGTATTATATTATTCATGGTAGTATTTACCGTATAAATAACATTAATATTGTTATTTATTGTTATTATTATACTACAAGAAAATATTATTTGAAAAAGTAAATCAATGAAATATTCAAGAAATCGTCTAAAATACTGCTAAAAAATTAAATTGTCTCGAGTAATTTGTTCAAATCTAACTGAAAATAATTAGGGAAGGTGTCGAGAATAATTTCCGACCAGAAAACTGGATGTATTCGTCGGCAAAATTGAAATAACAGACTTTAGGTGCACTATAATCGCTCAAAGTTAAAAAAAAACACACAAAAAAATGGATAAAAAACGCGATTTTCTCAGGGGATTTCTTCTATTCTTGCTGGAACGTACTCAGGAAAGTGCCTGGAATCAAATCCCGTAAGAAAATCCCATGTGCGTTTTAGGTCGGATTACGGACACGTTCAAGCCCACCGTGACGGCAGATTAGTGAAAGCAAATTAGTTACACAAAAAGAGGCTAGGGACATTCGATACTTGATCTCTATTTAAAATTTGAAAAATTTATTTCAAATGTATTATTTGTCTATTGAAATAACTTCATGTATCAACAAAAAAAAATCATTAAATTCTATTATTTTCAATGACCTAAAAAAGCCACAATGCAAATAATCGTCTGTCGATCGCTTTTTTGTGTCCTTCAAACTCCATTTTCCCGGAACTTGATAAATTTTTTCGGAAAAAAATTTTTCTTTCTTGTATTTAGCATACTCATATCTCGGAAGGAATACATTTGTTTTCTTCTTGAATCTAACATTTAATTTTTCACTGTGATTTGCAATCAAACTTTAGATGCAATAACATTCTAACCTGAAAACTGAAACCTGATTTTCTCAAAATCGAAATACTTTTTTTTTATCAAACTTTTTCCCCCCTGTATTCAACAACTTAACATATTTAGAATATACTTCCGAGTTTTCCTTTTTTAATTGATTATTCAACATTCTTTGAGTGTCCAAAATCCACTCAGACTGTGTAAAAAAATGCCAATCCGATTGTGTCAAGTTTGGGCTATATTATCTCATAACTGGTGAGTTATTTGCAATCAAACTTTTTCGCGATCAACTCAGGAATACGTCAGCTCGGAAGTATATTTTTATATCGCGTTTTTATTGAGAATTCCATTTTACAGAAAGTTTTTTCCTTCTCCTGTAAACTTGCCATTTTGTCCATTACCTACTTATGTTCTGCCACCCTTCATATAACCTTAAGCAAGTATTATACGTATTATATTCTATTCCAGAAAGCAAATATTTCTTTAATGTTACCGTTCTGCTTAAATATTCTGAACAAAAATACAAGATCTTGTTTTAAAACCCTTGCTCATAATTCTAGTTTCAAATATAATTGAGAAAATTTACAACAAAAATTATAAAAAAGTGTATAGAAATGGGAATTTTAGCATAATATACACCGCCGTGAAAAAGTCTTTTGACACCGAATAGTCACCCCTTTCGTGTTAAACCCTACACCCCCATCAGAGCTCTCACGATGGTTCGACCCTTTCGTGTTAAACCCCACACCTCCATCAGAGCTCTCACGATGGTTCGAACTCTTCACCTCGTTTTTCCCCTCTCTCCCCTTATAAAGTGAGTAAGCTGCATGAGGCGAAAATTTCCGAAAACGTCTCGTCGCTCAGGGGATGTTTACTAAGTACCATCCCAAGAACAGGGGAAACGTTTCTTTATTTGCTTACCTAATTATCGTTTTTAAGTATATGCTTGAATTTAACGTACTGTAGAATATAATTTGATGCCGTGAATCAAAATAAATATTGAAAGAGCTGCATCGGCTTCCAGTAATCTATAACTTCTACATAAGCCAAAGAAACATGTAGTTAAATACTCATTAGCTCTTTATAATTCAGTATGCCATCTGATCTCAATGTGCTTTATAAGCGTATAATGCGGAAGATTTAAGTTTTTCTGAATTGTTTCGAAAATTTCCCAATGAACATTTCGGTGACGAAAATAATAAAATACTTTGACAATGAAATCAGAAACGTGTAAAGGGAGACAATTGCAACCTTTTAAAAAAGCATTGTGCACGACGTGCAAATCGCAAGTTCCTATGTCGATAAGGCTCTTTAACTTCAATTCTTTCAAGTTTTCCTGAAATAGATTGCAGACTGTCTTGTTTACATTTGGCCCATAACAGCCCGACGCCAATCCACGTTTAAAAGATAAACTGTTAGAATCTAATGCCTTTTGTAAATGATCAGATAAAATTTTACCAGTCGCAGACCCTATTAAGTACGTCTCTAGATGTTGACATACGATTAAATTTTAAGTGTGTGACCAAAACCTTATTAAAATCTGCATTTCCTTTTTAGTTTTACGTTGCTTGTATCGTCAAAGAGCGCGCAAAATAATAAATCCTCGATTTCCAGATCTTTAAGTAAGATGTGCCTAAAGTGCGGATCCAAAGTTTCTGTAATAATCTACTGAGCTTTACTTGGTGAAAGAGAAGAGTTATCTAGGACTCCACTAGGAAAGATAACACTGAAGAGTTTTTTTTTCAACACATAAACTTGAAAAATTTTCCATGCACCACAATAGCTCTGGTCTGATTACAGCCTCTTTCGGATTGAACAGTGACAAAAATTGCACATTACTGGTCTCTAGAGGCAATGAAACTGGTGACACTACGGCTGATGAATTCGACAGTGTTGTCTGGGAAAATGCAAGCCCCGGTGCGAGAAGGGATTTTGCGGATGTCTTTAATAATAATTGAATCAGATTCAATTCAGCTTTGATTCTGGCATTTTACGTTTCTTTGATGCAGAAATTTCTTTAAATCTCTCTTCTTCGAAATAATTTGATGAAAGAACTAAAATAAAAATAAAATAATTATGATTTAAAAAATATTGTTTCACTGAAGGTAATTTTACCCAAAAAAATGATTTCAATAAAGCAAATCAATTTTACAAAATTAGAACTTTTTAAAAATAATCAAAACTATAAAAATTAGAATTGTACATAACTGAACTTCATTATTCCAGAAAATCGCACACTTTTTCGATTCTAAGCACATTTAGTAGACCTACTATACTTCCTGTATTGACATTCTTTAAGATACGCCAAAACGTAACTGAATATGATAAATATATTTCGAATTAATTTATCAAAACACAAGTCACAGAATCCCGGGTGGAAATGAATTTTCACAATAAATCGCAATTAATTACGACAAATTATTTGGTTGTTCGGCAAGTAATTTTTTTTGCAGACAATAGGGAAAAACTCCGAAATAGGTGAAAAAGGTGACCAATTTCTAAAATAGGTGACAAAAGGTGAATAGGTGACACTCTGTAATGACTGGATCTTTAGATTTTTTATTTTTATCTTTTATTTACAGAAATTTTAGATATTAACTTGAATGTTATAAGTTTAATAGGGATTTGCGTTCAGTTTCAATCTTATTTGAAGTCTCCAAACTTCAAAATACACATTGCCAACATAAGAGATGAAATGTAATTTTGAACGAATAGTATGAAGCAAAATTCCTTGTTTTTGCGATATTTTCTTATTTCTACTTTTTACAGGAAAACTATTTGATACCACGGCCTAAAAAAGGAGTGATACCAACTCAGTTTCATAACTGTCCGGCGTACCTCTCTAAAAAATTGAAGAGGCGAAAATCCCCCCAAAAAAGGCAACAGGAACAGACTGTAAACGGTAAAGAAAGGAGAAAACTTCTCAACGATGTTCTGGATGATGCGCTGCCCCCATCAGACATGCATGTTTCTCTTCTTGATGCTTCTCAAGCTAGGATGTCTTCTGATCTTTCCTCTGCTGTTTCTGGGTCTTTTAGCTCTTCTGAACTTCCTTCTGTGTTAATTCCTGACGTGACTCCTGTTCTTCTCTCCCAAGAGATCAGTGATAATGAAATTACAGACGATCCAGTGGTTGAAAACAGTAA
Source organism: Neuroterus valhalla (assembly GCA_011762715.2). NCBI lineage: Eukaryota > Metazoa > Arthropoda > Insecta > Hymenoptera > Cynipidae > Neuroterus > Neuroterus valhalla. Next base: position 4,203 of record WSXT02025226.1, on the reverse strand, counting down.
ACAAAAGGAACTGGAAAGAATTGCCTTATTTGAATGTTTATTTTCAGATAAGGGAGTATTAAACTTTTCCACTGCATAGAATAGAACTCACTTCAAGACGGAAACTTCCAAGCCATCACATTTTCTCAGTTAACAAGCCATATGAAGAATGGGAAGTTCGATACAGTTTTCTCTAAGATTGTCTGGTATAAAGACATGACTGTTGTTGCCTATGTCTTGGGGGCTCCTGTAGAAGTCGGCAGGCTAGGATTCAAGAGTGAGTTCGTTTCCTGTCCAGAATAAATCGAGAGGATTATTCATACTTTTCAAAAATCCAAGATTTGTGAAGGATGTGCGACCCCGAACTCTGTGAGAAATTTTGAAAGCTCCGTCACTGTTCGTGATATTTCAGGAAATTTACGACATTCGAATTGCAACTAGATTTTAGACTTGAAAAGTTGTACTCACAAGAAATATTGCCTACCTTGCAATGAAGCAAAAGCAACTTTGTCAAATAAAACAGTGAGATTGCAAAAACAAAAAGATTTCCAAAGATTGAATTCCAATGTACTTCTGATAAAATGAAGCTTTGTCTCACGAGAGAAAAACTCAGAAAAGTTACAAAGAGAATGGAGTATAATGAAAGGACACGAAAGTTGTTAAGAAAGCAGATGATCGACGCCAGGAAGAAAATGGCTCCGTGAATACAGTTTCTTTAGAGGCAGAACTTAATGCAAAAAATATTTGTGAAAATGAGAAGCTAGTTATCACCAAAATGTTGGAAGCATCAAGACAAAAAAACAGAAAAGGACATCGATACTCTGATGAGTGGATAGTCTTATTATTTTATTATCCCTGTGGATGGAATAAAAACTCGAAGAAATGTTCCCTTAAATACGAAGACAATGGGATTAAGTGGACTGACTATGGCGACGGTGCAGCTGCTGATATCAGTGAACAGGCAGATTATGGATTAGTGATCCTGCTTCAACCTCGAATGGGCGATTATACACAGCCAATTGCAGTGTTTACTTCAAAAGGGCCAACTGGTAAAATAATGTTGGCCAAATTGGTCATTCAGTCAATTGTTCTATTGGAAAAAGCTGGTGCGAAAATCCATGGTGTCGTAAGCGATGGAGCTACCACGAACAGAAAGTTCTGATCAGAACTAGGAGTCAGTGGGAAGCTCGGCCATTTGAAAAACTCATTTCCCCATCCTACTGTACCTGAACGAGAAGTCTACGTATTTTCTGATCCACCTCATTTGATTAAATATATCAGAAATCGCTTGTATGGAAAACAAGAATTGAGGGTGCGTTCTTCAAAAGTATTTAATACTCTTTGAAGTTCAGTATTTATTGCTTCAATTCTGAAACTTTTATCTTCTCTCTCTTCCAGGTTTACCCAGGCAAGGATTCCGTTAAGTGGAGTTACTTTGGTGAATTGTTCGAAATTGACCGAAGTAATCCCAATGGGAGATCATGTCCAAACTTAATACACACACACTAATCTTACGGTCGTGAGACGTGGCCATAGATGTGTTATACTGCGGTTCGACTGGGAGCTTGTGCCATTTTCTTGAATGACGGTTGCTCCCGGACGGTCCCTGTGGTGGTTGTGAAACCAATGTTTTATTTTATATATATACATACATATCCTTATTCTCCCTTATCCAAGATCTTTATGTACTACCTTACTAACTATTTCTTGCAAATCTTCTTACAGACTATCCCTAATCCTAGACGCTTTCAGCTGTGCGCTCGGCTTCCGTTTCCTCTTACCACTCTTAGTCTACAGATTGTAGCTTAATTCCATAATACTTATACTGTTTTTTCCTTCTTCACCAGTCATTTTTTGTCTCTACCCAGTGCGTTTAGCTTTTTTCCTCGATTCTCCCAGCTTCTTCGTCCATTCCTCTTCCTGACCATTCTCATTCAAAATCCACTTGGTTCTCTCTTCCATACTCCTTCCTCCTTTCTCGTCGCTTGTACATCTCTCTAAAACATGCAACCATGATTCTCGCTCATACCTACACACTCTACACAAATTAGGCTCTTCATTTATCCAGTACCTGGCTAGTCTTACCCCCTCTCCCATTTTAAATCTCATCACTCTATTCCATTTGTTCTCTTTCTTGATTTTTCCCAGATATTCCAGTTCCCCCTTGTTCTTTACCAATCTGTACCAGCTATTATAGTTTGACTCTAAGATTTTTCTCCATCTATCCTCTCTCTGCCTTGTCATCATTATCTCTTCGTCGTCCCACAACCAGGCCTTACCGTTTACCCATATCCTGTCTCTCCCTATTCTTACTTCGTTACCTCTTTCCCATTTATTCCAGGCCTTCTGCCTGATTCTCTACTATCTTTTCGTTTCAAGCCGCGTCAAATCTTCTTCGTCAAATCTTCCCTTTCCTTCTGATTTTTCGATACCTTACAGAGTAACTTGTGTACCAATAATTTTCATTAGGTCATTCATTTCTCCCATTTCCACTATCCACTTTCATACCCTTGATTATTATTTTTCTTCCTCTTAGCTCTTTTTTTTCCTTCTATTTTTCTTTCAACCCTCTCTAGTCTTATTTGCAACCTTTTATCCACCGCATTCCTACTCGCCTCACATTCCTTCGCTCTCCCACTGCATCTGTCGCTTTTCTTTCCAATTTTAACTACATTCTGTTTATTCTTTCCTCTAATGTATTTATTTCTCTTCCCACTTTTCCATTTTTCTCTTGCTGCCTCTTCTCTATCACTATTTCTCTTTGGCGTCCTTCGTTTCGTTTTCACCTTTTTTAGTTCGTTACCCTTTTCCGGCTCGTCTTTTCCATCTACTCTCTTTTTTTCTCGTTTCCCATTCTTTCCGGTTCACAACTATTAGTTCTAGCCGATGTCTGACACTTTCAGAATAGCTCACTCGACCTTAAGCTTAAGGCCCCTTCTCTATTCAGCCTTTCGAAATTGGACGAGCTCCTGTGCTTTTTCCCTGACTCTCGTCCAGCGGTCCAGTCAGTGTTCCCGCCACAAAGAGGTCGCCAGCACCGTTACTGATGTCACTCTCTGATACAAGCTACTCTTCCTTTTCTAAGCTCTCTCTGTCCCTCTTTGCGTCCGTCTCATTACTTCTACCTGAATGCCGCTTGTTACGCGCACCTGGACTGTGCACGACCATTTTGCGATCTACTTTTCTCTCCTTACCTCCCTTTGTCTCTTCCTGTCACTCCTCACTTGAATTCAAAAAACACCGGAATCACACATAAAACCTCTACCGGCACTGGAAACGGAAGCCTATTCTGAATTTTATTAAATAAAACCTAATTTTTATTTTTATTTATTCTGAATTTGATTTCATGAATTCTAAAGTTTCTAAAATATTCTAAAATATTATATTGATTATGACTGAAAAAGTGTCAGCCATGAAAATTTGTATTTTATAGAAAAAACAGAATTTAAATAATGATTCATTCTTAAATTGAATTCTCAGAATATTAAATTTCTAAAAATTCTAGGATTCTTATAATAATAATGACTGAAGAAATGTCAGTCCTGTCTACTTCATAGAAGAAGCAATAAGTTGAAAATAGCGGGAAATAAAATTTCCGACACTGCGGAATTTGTAAACAAGGAAATATTCGAAACAGGAATTCCCAAAATTCAAAAATTGACAATAGTTTTGAATTATGATAATCTCATTATTTTCATACTAAAGCAAATCATTTCATATGGTTTCGTTAATTCAAAATCTTCTCTGAAGTACAGAAATAATTGTCGATACATTGAAACAGTTGCGACGAAAAGAATTCCCTTAGCTTAATTTTTCTATCTTCAAAGAATAAATGTAGTAGAAAGAGTGGCGATCTGGAATCTGGGAATTCGGAAACTTAATCTTGCGAAACAAAATTTAGTTGAAAAAGAAATTTAATAAAACTTGATTAACAATTTATCTAGCACAGGATTTAATTTTAAGTGATTTTAAAATTCCCTTATAATCTATGGTTAAAAAAAACACTTACCGTTTCATTGGCTCCCCCACTAATTGTTTCTTTTTGTTTCAGAATATCGCTTGAATTCTGGTGAATTTCGATTAAAAATACGAAGTGTATACACTACCGGTACCGGTAAAAATAAAAATGCCGGTACCGGTAAAAATAAAAATGCCGGTACCGGCAAAAATAAAAATGCCGGTAATTTTTTTCTACTGGTTTCTCGAAAAGCGAATGTTAAGCAC
>WSXT02025204.1:0-13950 GCA_011762715.2 Neuroterus valhalla | reverse complement strand
GTTTTGCAAAATTTGCAACTCTGTGTATGCATTACATGCATTGTAAACTGGACCAAGCACGCATGAAGCCGAGCGCGCAGCGCGAGGTAAATACATTATCGAGCGCGGAGCGCGAGACTCGAATGACGCGCGCCCTAGGCGCACTCAAACTTGCGAGCGAAGCGAGCTGCGCGCGAAGCGTGCTTAGAGAATGTGCCCGCGCGGTGGGCAGATTTTTTCACATTGATTTTCTCCCTTCTTCCTCTTACAGTTCATGAGAAGAAACACAAAACTAACACTATATTTATTATAAAGTATACAATCATTTGCCAGGAGTGAAGTCACTCATTGCGTTGGAAAGTCTTTAAACTGTCGTATCGAAAGATAAGCGCCGCCGTTTTGCTCCTTTGGCTCTCTTGTCTTTAGATATCTTGACTAAATTGTTCTCGGTCGATTTGGACGTTTTCATTTTTAGGATTGATTTTCATGATTTCTCTACAAAAAATATTTAATATTAGCATGTAAGTAAAACATAAATATTTCCAAAAATCTGTATAAAAATTATGTACAGAATAGTTGTTGAATCAAATATACATACATTATACCTCTAAATGTATTCTCTGTATGTATTTGTTATACCACCTTCATAATTTGAATTACATCGACGAAACATCAATGGACAGCAAAGAAACAATAAAAAGATGTAAACATGTGGGATGTATGGCCAATACGCACTGACCACGAAAATTACCTTTTTCGACAGTCGCGAGAATTTTTAATCTTGAGGTTAGGTTATTTTAAGGGGTTTCAAACTTATTTTGGGAACAAATTGTTCCAATGCATGAAATATATTATTTTTTATTATACATGGGTAATTTTTTTTATTACTTTATGAGAAGAAGTTAGGTTTAGGACCGATTCCACCAAAACTTTTTATCAAGTCTGCAAGAATAAAAGTATTTAAGAATATAACAATACATTCGAATTGTTATTCAATTCTAGGTGAGTATTTTGTATTGAACAAATGAACAGCAGGAACATTTTAGAAATCGAAGAAAAGCTTTTTTTCAATTAAGGAAATTACACACTATTTGATCACGGGAATTAATTTCCAATTATTCGGAAACGCTCTCATTTTCTTTGAATGAAACTATTTCCAAAAATTAAAAAGATCCGGCTCGTATGTAGAAGTAGTCTTTTCTCCAAAAACATAAACGTTCATGCATATTTATTTCCAAACCCTGTTTTTCTCGTGACCATCAATTAAGAGAAATTAAAAGTTATTAAAAGGATTGTGTTCATTATAGTTTTTGCAAAAGTTCCTAGTTTTTTTTTATCTCAAACATTTTTCCAATACAAAGAAATAAAATTGAAGTGCCTTCTTTCCAAGCGTCTTATTTCAGAAGTTGAAACCTTTAAAAACTCTAATAATTCACAGCTAGAGCTTTTCACGTGATTCAAATTCAGGATTTGATGTATATAAATTTAGCGGATTATTGGCTCGTTTGCCACCTTCATAATTTTAGCCACATTGACAAAACATCAATTAGCAGCAAAGAAACAATAAAAAAAAAAACATTTGGGATGTATGGCCTATTGCGCACTTGACCACAAAAATTACCTTTTTTGACAGTGGCGAGAATTTTCAATCTTGAGGTTAGCAATTTTTTTTATTTTATAAGAAGAAGTAAGAAGGGCCGAATATTTCTAACTTCGCGTGAAAACGGTGGTCACTCACACGAAGTTGGACCTCTGCTCACGCACAGACAGCGGCTTGAAGCGCGCTGCTGATTGGTCCAGCTTTATTTATTCGAAACTCGCAAAATAAAACTAGAAACACTTATCGATAAAAGAATTTTCGATTTCTTTTTCGATTTTTTATACAGCTATATAAGCCCCGCCAAGTTGACCAGGGACACCCTGTATTATTCTTTCATTACACGTGGGTGATATTCCTCAATATACTTTATAAAAATAAAATATATTTAGCGCCGATTCCACCAACTATAATGGAATCCATTGTTGCTAATCATGATTATATTTTAATTAGTGTCCTTATCATACTCTGTTCGCACAAAGTGAAGTCAAGTTCAAGTTTGAGGTTATGAAGACTCCCGTTCATGTTGGTGACACCGGTCCTCACTCAATTTATATATTTTTCGCACATATACGTACTGTAGGCTGTAGAGCGCACTTCCGTAGACGTCACATAAAAAGTTTGTATTTTACGTCGTATGAAGAAATATTCTGACTTAGTCCTGAGAAATCCAGTTTTACAAGCTTTGTACTCCGCTTTTCACTTATTTTCTTCTTTCTTACTGCACCTTCTGAGAAAAAAGACGGCGTATTTCCGAATGGTACCGAAGAGAACCGAGTAGTTCCGAGTATTTTCGTAATTTCACAAAGTATTATCGTAATGTGCTCCCGAAATTCGTAATTTCACGTAAAATTTGTATAATTACGAAAATCTGATCGTAATCCCAAACTTGGTAACAGACACTTGACAACCTCCGGTACTTTCACCTCGGAAATGTTTCATAAATTTCCAAACATTTTTAGCAGTGTATCTTACCTTGAAAAGGGTGTTGAGTAAGCACCAAAACGTTAACAGACGTTTCGATGTGTCATCTTTTTTCTCTTTCATTTTTATGTTGTTGAACATTTGGGGGTGATTGTAGAAATTTGGTCGTTGGATTATATGCGAGTAATTGAATATGAGTATATGAATTGAACTGAATTCAGCTCAACGTAAGCATTTCAATTAGGCAAACTTCAAAGTTGTTTAAGAGAAATTTGTCTAGTTCAATTCAGTAATAGAATGACAGCTACAAATGCCAAATTTGACGTCAACTGAACCATGCTAAGCTCATTAGGAGAAAGGTGGCTAATATGGCGCGCATTACATATATCAGTCAGTGAAACATATAATATATAATGCAATGGGAAAATATGTAACTCGCAGATCAATATCTTAGCTATGCTCCATTCATAGGGAAAATTGAGCATATATATGAATTATAATACCTAATTATGAAGTCTTCCATACAAGCCTATATGCGTCAACTTACCCTATCCGTTGGGTAATGCGGCATGCACAATTAATTTCATCTGTTTGCATATTTCAGTAAAATCAGATACCTATACGAATTTACAGTTTCAAAAAATGTTGGAGGTATATTTTGAGAATAGTCAGCATGCAAAGCCATACACATACAATGTTCAACATTTCGACATTGTACTATTTGAAGATGTTTAATAACTTCACCTATTTGTACCATATGTCATCTTTTTAAAAAGTCAGAAAATCAATACTGATAAAATTTCGATACATTTGACACAACTAACTTTGAACCTTAAAAATTGAAGAATTGTCTCAATTCATCTCATTTTTTCATTTTTTTTTAGATTGCATTCTGAATGCATATACTGGACTTCACCTTACTCATTCATAACAATACGCAGATTTTTTTGAAAGCAATCACGCGGATTTCATCTGAAATCTTATTTAATTCAAGGTCAATTCGAAGATGTCACCATTTCATGGATTTCAATTTGACTCGATGAATTTTTTTTCAAATTTTTATGCAAAACGCCCGGAACTTTGTTCAAATTCATGAAAATAATAAACTCATTCTTTTTTGACAAAAAAATGTATCTAGAGGTTGCGCAAGCCCCATAAAGTTTAAGACGTATTTCCCATAAGAAAAAAAGACCTAAAACAATACAATAATATTTAAAATATGATTCTCTCAAATGTTTATTTATTATTTGTTCACAACTAAAAAGGTAAAGTAAAATGAAACATTGCAGAAAAACCCGCAACTTTTTAGCACTAATCTTAGAGAAGATAGCTATTAACAATAATAATTTGTTCAAACAATTATTTTTGTTAAATTAAATTAAATATTAACTTACTTTAACTGAAAAGTGGCCAAAAAGTTGAAAATTTCAGGCAAAACTGCAAGTTCCTATCACTAAGCAAAGAAAATATCATTCGCAATGATAATTAATTGTTTAATCAATTATTTTTTACTATGAAATAATGATTACTTCCCTCTAGATGAGAAGTGATAAAAAGTTAAAAATTTCTGGAAAAAACGCAACTATGTAGTATTAATCGAGAAGAAGATAGCTACAAACATTTTTAATTACGTATGAACAATTATTTTTGCTAGATTAAAATAAATAATTATTCATTTTAAGTGAAAAGAGGGCAAACAGTTGAAAATTTCAGAAAAAACCGCAACTTTGTAGCATGATTCTAAGAGAATCTTGATATAATTAATAAGAAAATGTTTAAACAATTATTTTTGTTAACTTCAATTGATTATTACCTCCCTCTAACAAAAGCGTTGAAAATATGTTGGAAAGTTCAGAAAAAACCTTGACTTAAAAGCCTTTATTCTAACCCATTTTTTCACTTAAGGGGGTTTTTTGGGACCCTATAAGACATACTTATGGGGGTGATATTTTAAAAGTGATATTTTAAAAGTAATATTTTATTCGCACTCTGTGACTGATTGTGAAGAGAAATAGTGAATTTCGAACTCGATTCATCTAATATTTTGAGAATTCGGAATAAAATTTACAAAAAAATCTTAAGGGGTCTTCTTTTCTTAGTAGAAATACGTGTTAAACTTCATGGGGCAATGGGCGTTTTGCATAAAAATTCGAAAACATTTTTTTGGACCACCCTAATGTCCATATAATCTACATCCTCAAAATATTTCCATTTAGTTGGATGGAATTCCATACAAAACTCAATAAAATTGGATGTATATTCAATACATTTTGAATAAATTTATTGGAATTTTATCAATTACATTTGCAAGTGATGGAATTCGTCGGAATTCGATTGAGTTACATGGAATTCTAGAGAATTTGATTAAAGTTCAATAAATTTCGATCAAATCCAAAAAGAACTCGATAAAATTCAATTTTATTCGATGAAACTCGACGAAATTCGCCAAACTTCACTACAATTCAACAGAATTCGATGCAATCAAACAGAATTTCACATAATTCTTATTCTTATATTAATTCTTTGAAAGGCGAGGCAATTTTCGTGCATTCGCCGAAAATCAATTGAGCAGTTTAATTGCAGTTACTATTTGCTTGCGTTTCAAGGAGCCACTTGTTTTTTATTTATTCCGCACAAAACGTTATAGATAAAAAATAAGAAACAAGTGATTTCTGAAAATTTAAGAACACTGTTATTCCACCCAACCGGTCAATAGGCGCCTTTCTAAATTGGAAATAGTGCATTTCACTATTACACAGTTAATTTTCACTATTTCAATGTTAAAAAAGTGGGTCACTATGAAATAGTGAAATTCACTATTTCAATTAGTGGTTTTACGGTTTCACTAATTCAAATAGTGGATTTCGCTAATTCGATTTAGCGGATTTAACTAATTAAAATAGTGTATTTCGCTAATTTAAACAGTGGATTAGCTACAGTCACAGGTCTTGATAAAAAAAATCAATACAATATTATTTCAATCAATCGTATTTATTTATTGCAACTCATTCCGAAACTTTCTCGCAATTTTCTGGGTGAAAAGCATGCGTGTTTAAATTCATTTTTTAAATACAATCCTAGTACACTGATTGTTATTTTTAATTCAAGAAATAATGTCAACAATTTTATAATTGCAGGAATTTCATTATACGGGAATTTTTAAACTTGCAATTTTACAATGTTGGGAATTTCATTTTTTTCACATTTCAATCGTCCCTTCAAAGCTTCGAAAAATTTTGTAATTTTCACATATTGAGAAGGAACAGAAAAATATTTCTAAACGCATCGATGCGTAATTATTGAAAGTAAATTTAACATCTATTCTGGCAATTTAAAAATATATTATTTGTACTTACTTCTTAGAATGGGTGATTTATTTGGTCGGTTCACTCTGATATTCAAAAGAGACATTCCCACATAATTATGCAAGACTAAAACAAAACGATTAATTTCAGCATTTTAGACAAAATTATTCCGAAAAATCATTTTTTTTCTAAATGAATTTATGACACGAGCTACTATCAAATATTAGAGTCATATCAATTACTTATAAGTATATTTTAAATTTTTCTGATCGAAAATAAGGAATTTAGGTTATACTTTTCCTTCATTTCAGTTTTACTATTTGAATTAGTCATTTTTGACTAATTGAGTGCTAGTGAAAATTGCACTATGACAATAGTGAATTTCACTGATTGAAATGGTTCAAGAAAACGATTTCACTATTCCAACAGTGAAATAGCTTTAACTAATTCAAATAGTGAAATTTTCACTATTTCAGATTTAGAGAGGGATGTAACGAAATTTAATTTAATCCGATGGGGTTCACTGAAATTGAATATAATTCCGTCAAATCCCATAGGAGGTTTAAGAAAAGGAAATGAATTTCATTACTATTTTGTAGAATTTATTCAGGGTTAATGGAATAAAATCTTGTTTAAAGGCGTTTTCATAAATTTATTCATAATTATTCATGAAGAATATTAAAATTCTGGAAATTTCAGACAAATGGGATTATATTTAGCGAAAGTTAAATAAATTTATAGATACTTACCAGAATTCAACTAATTACAGAGAAATGCAAAGATTCTCAATGGATTTGACAGAAGTTTATAGGATTCAACGGAATTCCATTGTTCAAAACGTTACTTCGAGAAAATTAAACATGATATTTCATAGCATTTGATTGAAATAAGGCAGATTGAATTTATTTTAAAATTATTTTTATCGTAATTAAGACAAATCCAAGGCATAGGTTTATCAGACAAACATGAAAAAAAGGGAAATGATTCTATGATAACATTAATTCAGCACAACATGTACTTATGAGTCCATAAGCATACCAGAAAGTTAAAAAAACCCAAAATTGACAGTTTTTTACAACTATCGAATGTGATTGAATCAGCTTTATTGGAATGAGTCAATATCCATTAAAATGGAAAGTAATTTGATTCTGAATTGATGTTTATTCGAATTATTCCACTATAAATTAGAAAAATGGGAGTAGATCCAAAGTATTGACTCAAAATTAATGCGCATTCGAATTATTCCAAATGACTTCGAATAAGTTGTTTATGAGGAGAATTCTGTAGAACTGAATAGATATAATTTAATTGAAAATAAGTCAAGTTCAACATAATTAAGAGTTTATTCCTATGGGAATTGGGGTGATTTCAAATAAATTCATGGTGACTTTTACTAAATGAGAATTAAATTTTTAATAAATGATCAAGAATCCCTCATCGTTTGAAATTTGCAAAATATCTGATTAAATATATTTTCCTAGTTATTGAATATGATAGACGTGAGCTTCGTCAGATAATTGGAAATAATTTTTACGCTCTAAAATAAATTTGTTAAATTTTAAAAATGCCAGGCAAAATACACGAAAAATCACATGCTAGAATATCATCACTTTTAGTTTTACATATTGCAATAAATATATTCAGGAAACATTAGTTACTCGCTTCCGTTCAATAGTCATGCGCTATACAATCAATAGTATATGGGTAATTCTCCAAATACAGGGAACTTTTGAAAATAGTAAATTTTTTTAGAAAATCTCTTCGAAATTTTATTTTCAGATTGAGATTAGATTCATAACCATAAAAAAAGAACTTCTAAAAAGTATACACGCTACAAATTTATTTTAGAGGCTTGTGGAGCTTTTTGATGTCACGCTTCATCTTATCATCAGTTTTTTTCACATCAAATTAATAAATCTTGTATTATAGTTTTGAAATGAAAGGTTTTACGTAGCAATTGAATTGTTTTGCTTTGTGAATATCAAAGATTAAAATACTAAGGTTATTAACAATTTTATAGTAACAAATAATAGTAATTTTTTGATATTATGCATTTTTCGCAGTCGCAACAACCAAATTGAATACAAAATGAACAATTTTTCTTAGGTTTGTGTTGTTTTAAATTTCCTAAATAATAAAAATTCAACATTCAGCAGATATGAAGCTTTTCAGGCTTCCTTTTACTACGGATTCTTTTTACCTAATTTCTGCTTGATTATCTATTATTTATTTATTTATTTGATTTTTCAATCAGATTTTGATCAATTTTTTTACGCATTTCTCTTGCCGCCTTAGCTCTTTTTTCTCTTTGCAATCTTTCCTCTTCTTTTAAAAATTCAGCTGGTAAATTTGATCTTTGCTTTTTACCTATGACTATTTCGCTTGATTGATGAATAAAAACAATTTTTATTAAAAATATAAGGATATATATTTTTAAATTTAATATAATTGATGAATAAACGCTATTTTCATGTTCGCACTTTTCACGGAACACAGTTTTCACAAAACACAATTTGCATGAAAAATTTTAAGTTTGCACTTTCAAATAGATTTAAAAATGAGAGTGCCGCAAAACATGTATAATGATAATTTCACTGAATATAAGTAAATAAACAATAACTGTTAATGCAGCTTACAGGAGAATAGGCTATTATAAACCTATCCTCTGCTAATCTGTCCAACGATATTCAGGATTGTAAGAAGTCAAACAGTTTCCAAATGAGAAAGAATATTTTTCCAGTTCTAATTATAAAAATTATATTATTTGTTAATTTCGGTGGAGGTCGATGGAGGTTACGTCGATGGAAAACAACCCAAAAAGTGTTCCAAAAGTTTAAAAGTAGAATGAATTGGAAAATCCTTCTGCAGTTCGTTGTCTCCCGTTCTGATACATATTTTAATCTTGCATTCATCAAATTTTGTTCACAAATATAGAATTATTTGTCAATTACGTCGATGGATACTAATAAGAATACGCAAGGTTTTCGTCAACTTTTTTTTTTATTTGTGTTTTGTCAATAGAACGTGTATGATCAAATAAAATTAATTACTTTGCAGTTTTGTTTATTTACCAAAACTGAGGAAACTTGAAACACCAAGAGATCAGAGTGCTTGTTGAATGTAAAAAACGCACTCTTTTCTTGAATCTGATTTACTGATTCGGGTGCGAACCGAATGGTGGCAACACATCGCAGACGTCAACATCGCAGCATTATGGCCTTACTTTGATGCATCGCTACCTACAAACATAAGTACCATGATACTATATATGTGTCCTCTTCAAAGCCTATACATATACGTGCAAAGCGGGTCGCTAGCACACGTAGATTAATGCAACAATAAACGGAAGGAGCACGACATTCAGAGAACCGTAAAGCAAACTGAGAAAAAGTCACGCTCGGTCGGCCTTCGCTCATGTGTGCACAACAAACTGCAAAGGTTCACAGCCTGCGTGTCTTCCTTTTAAAAATTATTTTTTCAAAATTTTCTCCCTCAAATATACAGAAGAGAAATGATGGAAACGAAAAGGAAGGACGAGAAGTGGAAATGAGAAGATTGCAGTGCATTATAATCAAGCCTATGAAAAAGAAGGATAAGAAGAAGTTGAAGAAAAAGAAGAAGAAGAAGAGGGAGAAGAAGAAGAAGAAGAAGAAGAAGAAGAGGAAGAAGAAGAAGAAGAAGAGGAAGAAGAAGAAGAAGCAGAAGAAGAAGAAAAAGAAGCAGAAGAAGAAGAAGAAGAAGAGGAAGAAGAAGAAGAAGAAGAAGAAGAAAAAGAAGAAGAAGAAAAAGAAGCAGAAGAAGAAGAAAAGGAAAAAGAAGAAGAGGAAGAAGAAGAAGAAGAAGAAGAAGAAGAAGAAGAAGAAGAAGAAAAAGAAGAAGAAGAAGAAGAAGAAGAAAAAGAAGAAGAAGAAGAAGAAGAAGAAGAAGAAAAAGAAGAAGAGGAAGAAGAAGAAGAAGAAGAAGAAGAAAGGTAGGTGAACCATTAAACAAGAAAGATGAACCATGTAAATATGGCAAATGTAACATGCAACATGCAAGATGAGGCACGAAGCATGAAGCATGAAGTGAAAAATAAGTTATAATGGTAACAATTAGTGACCATTACATATAGTTGTATGGAACCTATACGAACTAATATTAGATAAGGTTAAAGTATCAATAACAACTGGTATTATACATGTGCCAAGTTGTACGGGAACGATAGCAACAAGTATAAAATCAGCACCAACTCAGGGTGGCGATTCGGCGGACGATTTAAAAGTCCCGGTTTTTCACGGTCAAGTTTTCGAATTTCCCCAGTCAACTAGAAGTGACATATTCATATCTGTCGCAAAACGCTAACATTTATTTTTAATAAAATCTAAACATCATTTTACACAAAAGATCAAACATTGCAAAATAAATCGATTCTAAAAAGAATACGCTAATTTTCAACAAAAAATATCATTTTTCTACAAAAATTGGAACAGTTAAACTTACAATTGGAAAAATTAATCTGCGATAACAGAGAAGAATGAATTTCCAAAAGAAATTGGTTCCTTTTCCATCCAATGTGATTAATTTTCAAATAACACTGAATCTTCAACCAGAACAGTTGAAGTTCAGAACAAGAAGGTGAATTTTCAACTTAGAAGATAAATATTTAACTGGAGCATTTCAATTTCCAGCCATGAAGGTGAATATCCAAGCATGAAGATTGATTTCCAAGTGGAAAGGATAATTCTCCAAGAAAAAATACAACGTTTCAACAAAATAGTCGAATTTTCGAACTCGAAAAATAATTATTTTCAACCAAAAATGGAACAGTAACATTTTTCGTTTAAAAAACCAATTTTAGAACAAGCATCAGTGTTTCATATAAATAAAAATCTAACTGAAGGAGTTCAGTTTTCAAACAGATAAATTAACTTTTACTGAAAAGATAAATCGTTAACAAAAATTTTATTACTCAAGTTTTAAATTTAAAAAAAAAAGGATGTTTAACTAAACGAATAGATTTTCAATTGAAACTATGGAATATTGAGTTGGAACCAGTTAAATTTTCAGTTGAAAAAAAATTACTTATAACACAAAAAACTAACTTTCAACAAAAAAGTAGCAACTTTTCAAACAAATTTCTACAAGAAATGATGAAGAATCAGATGAAACTGTAAATGTTCAACTGAAGCAGTTGAATTTTAAATCACAATGAAGAATTTTGAAATGAAATGAGGAATATTTAACTAGAATAGTTCAGTGTTTGACAAAAAAATTAATTTTCAACCAAAAAATACAATTTTTTAACAGAATGGTTTGAATTTGAACCATAAAAATAGAAATTTTCAAAAAAAATGGAATACTGACATTTTTTGATTAAAAAATTCATTTTGAACCAAACATTAGGAGTTTTCAACAAGATGAATGTTCGACTAAAATGAAAACTGTTTAACGGTATCACCTGAATTGTTAATCTTAAAGGAGAATTTTTGAAGCAGGATATTAACTCCCGAAAAAAGATAGTTTTCTACGAAAAAAATCGATTTTTCTACCAAATATGTGAAGTTTCAACGGGATAATTGAATGTTTAATTCAAGAAGACAAACTTTAACCGAAATGTCAAATTTTTAACTAGGAAAGCTCATTTTTTCATAAAAATGAAACAGTTAAATTTTCAGTTGAAGTGATTGATATTTAACCAAGACTGATGAATTTTCAGGTATAATGATGAATCTTTAGAAGAATAGATGATTTATTTTTAATCAAAAAGATTAATTTTGTATCCGTAAGGATTAATTTTCTACAAAAAAGGCAAACTTTCCACGAAGTACATAAATTCTCAAAGAAATAGTTTCATTTTCAGAATCAAAAATCAATGTTCAACTAAATACTTGACTTTTCAACCAAAAAAGGTGAGTTGATTTTTAACAAAGCAGTAACAATTTCATTCAGAGGTGGATTTTGAACCGAAATAATGCAACTTCAAAAAGAAAATTTGCAATGAACAATTTGAACAAGTTCTCTATCATAATTCAGACATATTTCTTCTCCAGAATACTACTTCTACTCTAAAAATTGCTTGGAGTACTTTCTTTATATAAAATTGAGTAGAGGGAACTTCAAAATTGTGACGAATTTTGAATTGCAGGATCGATTTCTTAAAATTCCTCTTTTCTAAATCCGAATTATAATTAGTTTAATAAGTTTCCGTTCCGTGTAAAAAAATCCTTGCTCCAAGTGACATTCTACCTATACACTGAAACTCCCTGTCCTAAACAGAAACTATCATTATTTTCTGAAATTCACAACCATCGATTCAAGCATCAAATTCGAGTCAGCTAAAAAAAATTTCACAGCGCAACAAATTTGCAAAACGTTCTTCAAGTAAATTTCCGGTTCTTAAACGAACTCCCGGTCATTTCCCGGTTTTTCCCCGTCAAGTTGTCACCCTGCAATTGCAATTAGAACATTACGAATTGTCATTTGACCAAAAACAACAAGTACTGTATCCGTATAGATATAGATATGTGACACAATTCCAATCATTATTCTATTAATGTCAATTGTAAGTTTCGGGACAGGAAATGAGATTAGAACAAATCCTAGTACTGGATTCAATACAACAAACATGGAAGATATCAACTGAAATTGGGTCAAAACGGATTTCCCTAGAATCCGTGCTAAATATGGTATTAGACGGTGTCCAAGTTCTGTTGACGTAGTAAGAAATGATACAGAAGCAATTCCAACTGGAATGGGTGCAGTACCAATAGCGAATGGACCTGCGCATAGTAGTATTGGACCAGTATGGACTTGAATTTGACTAGCAAGAATTTCACATATAATGAAACCCATAGCAATTGATATTGGACTATTGCCAAGTTGTATTAGACCAGTAAACATCGGCATTAGACATGTACCAACTAATATTGGATCATATGGTAATAATAGACGCCTTATTCAAATTTCCTTCTTTGAATCATTAACATCTCCCTGAGAATAAAAATCCTAAATTGAAAAATTCAAAAACACTCAACACCAAGTTGATCAAATTAGGAATTAATCCCACCCATTATTCCCGCTTCCCCACCGCTCAGCAAAAACTCCCCCATAAATACTCATTATTCTCCCAAGCTACAAAAACCCCATTTCCTCTGGAAATAGATTACATTCCAAAAATTCCCGAGCTCCACACCTACTTTTTGTCGCATTATCTGAGCTTGTATCCCCTTTCCCGTGACTTTAAACATTTTTCTCAGCATGTCCCCGACATTTTCTCGATTGGCGACGCATTCTGCGATATTGTAGGAAAGAGGGGAGAATATTTGCAATGAATCCGCGCGGGCGGGCGGCCTTCGCCCGAGCGTGCACCGAAGTACACTGGAGGCGAATTCGCGGTTGCTGTGATGCGCAGACATCGGTGTTGGTGCATCGGCCGCCGCGTATTGCGATAGTATAAAGTGGGTCCCGTGTACATACACAAGAATGTGGAGAAAACACAAGCGAGTCGCTATAGCCGTCCCCTCGCGGGCTGCGCGACCAATCCGCGCGTAGCGCGAGCTGCGTGAAGGCGGAACGCGGCTCGTCGCGTATCCGCGTATTTATTATTCAGTTTGCAAATACGTGGCAAAAATGATCTCTCTCGGGGCCTGAATGTCCGCGGACCAAAGGAGGTGGAGCCAGAAGGCAGGAGCGGGCCCGATCGCCCGTTAATTTGTTAGAAACCTGCAGCCGCCAGCCGGACGATACTGGCTCTCTCTGTACCAGCCGTGCTTGGCTGCATTTATTATTGTCCGTATGTTTTGCTTCTGTGAATGCCGCCTCTGGACTTGAAAAAATATGATGATTCTGATATGATTTATTATCAACTGGATTGGAAAGAAATTATTACGAGGGTCAACCCGGAGTCAATCTGCAAAACGAGATTTTACCTACTAACGTAACAAATTTAAGATAGCTTCCTACACAAAGCTGTGAAAACTAATCGAATTTGGATTTTTAGGAAGGTGTCTGTACGAGAAGAGATAAATCAATCACCAGAGTTGGAGACCAACTAACAGCCGGTTTTCATGTTCTCCATATCATTGTAGAGAACAGCAGGGTATATTTTAAGCCAAATTTGGTACTACCCGTCCGCATAGTATACACGAATCCTAAAAAAAAAAAAAA